>DWME01000123.1:0-45136 GCA_018244795.1 Parelbella ahira ahira | reverse complement strand
CCCTACACTCGAGATAAGCATAGTGCCTCTTCCGATGCGCTCCGATTCCCACGACGATATGCAGCCACACATACCGTCGTCCTTCTCGGGATCGCTACCTAAACGGTTCGACCTCCCACTCTAGCCGTTCGCAATCCCGGAAACCTGCGTTTTGTCGCCTCTTACGAGAGGTAGGAGACGTCGTAGCTCTTATTCTGGTCACGAGCTACAGGGAAGTACCTGCAGAAGTACCTAGTCCCTAATACTCATTACATACCTACATACACCTTTACACATAATCGTTCAAATATATTACAACTGAAATATTATAAGAAACTGTCACAAAGAATTAAATCGATTTTGAATTTTTGTAGACTTATGATGTGATCCTTTATTAAGAAAAATTAATTGAAAAAGAGTAGGCAACGAGCAGGCTTCAATCATTAGCGGCTACTGTCGCCTATCGGTCAACTGTCGGATAACTGCAACCGACCTTGAACAAAACTGTAAGAATAGGACTGTCGATGTCAATTAGCATAAGTACTTGACAAGAACTCTGAATGGAATTAAATATCGATTTTAAGTACCTACACCTGTAAATAACATTTGAAAACGGTAAAACTTTATTTGTCCTGCGCAATGATTGCACAATACATAACTTTATTGTTACAAACGGCACAGATCGATATTAATAAATAAATACCTACCCAATACAAAACATTCATTACATCAAAGAAGTGCATCGATACAGTTTAAAATAGTGTTACGTAATATTTCAAGCCGCTATCTACTTGCGGGCTTATTGAATAGTATCGTTAAAATTACAACAGCAACACAACGCTGATATTCATATAAGAAAATAAAATGGCAATTGCGCGGAAATAGCTTGTCTTCCGCCTACTGACTCCGACTGTCAATACCTAATACCTGCATTACGGATACTAATTTACCTATCTTTGTACATGCGTGTGGAGTGTTTTCATCCAGAAATCGAAATATGCCATAAAATTAAACAAACACTTTTTATGCAGTTGATACCTCGCTCTTATATCTTCATAGCGAGGTGCTTAGTTAGCTTCTGCGAGTTATACTATATGACGAAACCCGCCGCTATTGTAAGAACACTCAGAATCAATAGTAGCACAGTTTATTTACGAACTGTAGAACGCCTGTTATATCATTTAACAGCGGGGAATACAGTTAACGTGACCTCGTTTACCAGAAATCTTTCTTTGAATTTTAACTTTGCTACAATTTTTGTATGACTGATATTCTTTTGTAACTGAACATGACATTATTTAATAATAAATTTACATTTTTTTTGTGTGAAGACTAGATTAAACTCTAACCTCAACAAGACTAGTCCAATTGTAATTTAGACTAGAGAATACTACACTGACTCGAGTCTAGACAAGACAAGATTAAGAACATCCTAGTGTCAAGAAAAGACCATTTGCTTATCATTGGGACGCATTCCTTATGTCCCAAAATTATATGCTAGGTAATACAAAAATGTCCTTTATACAAACGTTCGTTTTAAAATTAAATCTCCCTTGCTGTAACGGGGACAGAAAACAACACGAGGAAACCTTAGACTATTCAATAATGTTTACCAAGGCATCTAAAATCTGCCAACCTGCACTTGGCCAGCATGGCCGACCCCTAAATCCTTTTCATTCCGAGAGGAGACCGAGTCTATCGACCATCCTACAATAAAACAACAAAAGAGTTGATGATGAAAGCCAAACTGAGCCAACGAGCAAATTTGCCAGTCGCGAACAATGATTAAATTAAGAGGTAACAATCTATACATATACCCACGCACACTTCCGGTATTTAAATTGATATGTAGTCCACTACCTAAATACCGGATATATGAATTTAAACAGACGTGCTGTCTGTCCATACGTAGCCTTGCAAATTTAAGCGGGAACTATAGAGGTGGGAAACTCCTAGATTCTTTGCGATTACTGAGCATGTTTAAAAATTAACTGGAATTGTGCGTGAGTCGTCGCTAAGCACAAGTAACATCACGTAAGACGACGTAACATAACGTCTTTAATCACCGATAAGGTAGGTAGAGAAGTGTAGTACACTCCCATTTTTCACCAGTTACGTTTACGTCTCACTATGGAATGTGGACCAGGGTGAGCCCTTTGCCATATACCGGGCACAAATTCAGAACTATTATTAAGAATTTCCAGTTACAAAAACCCAATAGGTAATACTCGACGGAGGTTCGAATCCAGGACCTCTCGCTCAACAGTCGTCAAAGTGGCCGTACTTTAAAAGAATTACAAATGCATACACCAAATGTTAACCCGAATATTGTGTTATCAATATGTTAAAATCAATATATGTTCGTAAACATATTGAATTTGGTATACAAATCTGCCAATTATGGCATTTTATTTGGGTATTTTATATTTATTTAGGTCACCTAAACCAAGCTTTTAAATACGAGTGAAAACAATTTAAAAAATTACCGAATCTGTTGCAGGCGTTTTTATCGAGACAGTGTGATGTTAAATCCATCTTTTATGACTGCATGTAATATTACCGGTAAATATATTCACTGGATATAAAAACAATGTGTGTGCTTAACGCAACAGTTATTTTGACACTGCCATTTGAATTTTACTTCTTTTTTCAGGCCAAGTTAACCAAAATCTCTCAGTATAATGAATAGTGATCATTAAATCATTAAAAAGTAACAATTTTTTTATAAAAACAAAATGAATTCTATATCTATTACTAGCGCGCTGCTGTACCTATCTTGCGCCCTGCGCTCGCGCATAATTAAAAAAAAATCGCATATAGATAATTTACATTACTTCAGTAGAAACAATATTTTTAGTTATTTTTTTCTATGATATTATTATTCGTTGGTTTTCCCTGCTACCGAATAAAACTTCGCCAGAATGTATATTTTGGCGAAGTTTTATTCGGTATATGTATATGGGTATATGTATAGGTCTATGTATATAGAGACTCGAGCAGTTTTCATTTATTTTAATTTTACATTATTTCCTAATCTATGCGTCAAAATAAAATGGTGTAGAAGAAAAATTTTGTCTTTAACATGAAAATTTTTATCTAGAAGAATTAATATCATCATCATCATTATTATCATCATTATCAGGCTACTCCCGTCTACTGTTGGACATAGGCCTCTCCAATGGCGTGCCACTGTGCTCGATCTTCAGCTCTTCGCATCCAACCACCGCCAGCCACTTTGCGTATATAGTCACTCCACCTAGCTGGAGGGTGTCCTGGATTAATATGCCATGCCTTAAAATAATGCTATTAAATCCCTTATTTATTTTTTTAATAAATTTATGCTTTATTCTGCTTTATTTATAACAGACAAATATGTGATGTAGCGGACTTGTTTCTAGATCTACTAAGAACCAATATTGTTGTAGTATCTATTGTTAAACTAATAACCCATCGCTAGCATTTCGGTAGTTTCTTCTTTCGACATACTTTACAAATATCGATATTTAAGGCTATCTAACTTGCGTAGCATCATTCTGGGCAGCTTATTTTTCACGGCGGCCATTTATAACTTCTTTCATTAATTAAAATTTAAGCGTCAACATTTTAAACAGTTTGTTATATGTAGGTAGCCAATGAAATCCTTTCCATATTTTACGTAGTCGTAAGCGGACGAGACGGCGTTGTGAATAATCGTAAATACGAGTATGTACCTCCCGGCTATACGGAGGACAGTCGGGAAATTGCATTTTGGAAAACATAAATAAACTACCCTTATTCACCGTTAAGCAGCTATTATAAAGTAGGGAGTTAAAAAAAAATGTTTCTTTTTTCTGTTGTTGTGATATGAATTTATTTGTTACTCATTGGCTCATGCAAAATAAGATAAGTTTTGTCATGTTAAAGATGGAGTTACCAAAGATTTATTACTAATAAAATAAATACAACTGTTTTATTGTATTTCAGATTTTTTTAGTAATATAATTGAGAAACATAATTCTATATCAGGATAGTTAGCAATTAACCGCGCCTGACTTAACAATATGACAAATAAAATGCAATTTTAGGTTAGGTTATCTTTTATTTTCGCGTTAGACATACTAAATGCGATTACATGGTACTTAATTTATAAATGAAGATAGTTTAATATCACTATACTTATTGCTAGGTAAATATAAAGCTTAAAATCACAAAGTATTACAATAACTACATACGATTTTATGAAAATATTCAGAACTAAGTCGTGAACTATCGTTTTGAAAGTTCTTTGTTGACTTGTAATTAATGCTGAAACTGTTTATTGCAAGTCCAGAACTCAAACTATTTGTACCTAAGATTACTCTATCGTCTTGCTTGTCTTATTCTCCGATAACGAAATGAATATTATTTGAAAAAAAAAATTATGTGGCAACAGTCAATAACAATACTAAAGTAGTAACAAACTTCGGATCTGATAAAAATACGAGTAAAAATAAAATAATTTAACAAAGGTTTTCCGCGTTATCATGATGATTATCAAGTGGTTATTATAACAGTCGTCACTTTCGTAGAACAGATGACGTCACTGTTGCATATGTAGTAGTTACAAACAACGCTGTGTAAGTACTTACGTAAAAAACTCATATATCTACATCGCGCTTATAAATAGGTATGTATCCAAAATTGGGAAAACGTATGTACCTTCTTTATCACACTGCCCCCGTTTTGGGTCAGAGGTCAACGCATCATTGAGAAGTTTTTAACGCGCCTAGTATTATGAATATCTTGTAAATTGAAACTTTTTAACGTGATCTATAAGGCACAAAATCACTCGTAATAAAAAAAACCCGTCAATATCAATGAGCCTAATTTAATCCAAATAATGGTCGAATTTCGTCTAATTTCTTCAATACAACGCCCACTGATTCGTCGACGTTAAGTATTAATATATAATTTCGTACATGTAGGTATGTACGTACAAAGGTTGTGTTGATTTTAAACTCGTTTAGGGCAAATAATTAATTGGGCTTTGCTCCTTATTAGGATCTAAAATCTGTAGGCGACACATTCGTAGGCTTACGTAAACTGTGAACTTGGACGAGGTAATGAAAACTTTTTAATCTACAGACATAAAGCATAAAGACAAAAAAGTTTGTCCTAGTTTTGTGTCTGTATAAATTTATTACTTGTGTATACACGTGTGTTATAATACAATTACGAATTAATAACTATGTGCATTATGTTCGAAGTCAATTGTAGGATATTAGGTTGGTTTCTAATATTAAAATGTCAACACATGTGGGCTAATCACAGTATAGTTCTTTTGTATTTATCTAAGGAGTGAAATGAATGCCGTATTTTAGAATTGTATCGTACATTTCCAAGTAATAAATCAAGCGTGCTGGACCCGTTCCGTGCACCGGAGCCTGGCTCTAGATTTTGTAATGTACGGATTACATTATTTACATTTCTTCTTCATTCTTAATATCTATCACTATTACGGCTCAATTCACTGGGACTATTTATTATATTCAATAATAATACTGCAATAACTATAAGTCGGAAGTCGGATCCAGTACAATTTAAAAATTTGTAAAAAAACATTACTTTAATTTTAATAAAGAATAAATTTATTTAATCTGCATACCCATAGTTTGTCAGTATAATTACTAAATCCTTGTTTCTTTTATATTATCATAAGCAATACAGACACTTAAAAATACGTATATTACTGTTATCAAACTACGCATAACGCGTTAGAGTTGCTTTTGATGACTTCCAAAAAACACGGGTTCACCACAAACAGAAAAAAAATGACATTTAATAACCCGTACTTCAGCAAAGCAAAACAAGATGTTGTGTCGAAAAATCTCCAGTTTAATTTAACACAGATACCGAGTCCGCCATACATCCGCCAATGAACTCTCCGAAAACATTTAACACTTACATCCACATAAAATAAAATAATACACTTCCTTATAGCTAATATCAACTATATTCGTATTATATCATATGATCATAGTTTCTCCACTAATATTTCGCACGTCGCTCAGCGCAGTCTCTGGCAAAACACAAATAGGTATAATAATTGAGTCGACTCCAGTGGTCCCTCTGTCATTACATAAATTCCTCTTAATAAATAAATGTATATTAGTTACCAGACAAGCAGAAACATTCGATTATTAATAACGGCTACGAATCATTATCGGAAATGGTTTTTTTTCCACCAATAGGAATCCAGAATTTTCGACCGCGCGGGTCTAATTTGAGATTGTATTCATTTGCAAATCCACAAGTGTTAGTAGGCACAGTTCATAAGCTATCGTAAAGATATTCATTGCAGTAACTGAATATTGACTAACGCTAGCAATTCGAACTTATATGATCCAAGAAGTAGAAAACGCATCTGAAATTTGACACTTGCCATCACCCAGCCGAAGCCGTTACCACCAACTGCCAAAGCTCTACTATTTTTAATAGGCTGTAATAATATACTGTCCACAATTTCTACCGATACTTTTTTTATATTTAGAACGGATATGCAACTTGTTATTTTGCTGATAAGTAGCTACTTCAGCTATGACTTCAAATGTCCAGTGGTGTATTTATAATGTTTATTGTTTTTAAGTAGATAAATCAAAAAACTACATAAATTATTTAGTACATAAAATGTCAATTTTTAAATTTGGCGTCGTTTTATAATAAAGATCCACTTGAACCACTTAAAGTCGCAGCTTATTTGTGTAGGTTAACGCTCGAGTCGCTCGTTCCATAGCCAATGAACCCCATTAACCACTTAAGTGTGTAAGAAATAAAATTACAGTACTGGTATCAAAAATTGGATTTATATTTTCATCTTGCTGTATACGTTAATGTCATTAACAATTTGCCAGGTTACAGAGACGGCCGCACAGCCAGTATCAAGCATAACATGTACTTTTATAACAATGATACATTTTTCAGACCTACTATTCTAACTTACACAGACTACCTACCTACGAAGATATACAGGTAAAGCTAAATTATCTACAATCATCAATAAGTTATATACAGATAACAATACAGAATATTTTATATACACCTAATTTCGATAAGACTTATCTGTAACCCGAGAAACTTTGATTTTTTCTACATTCAGGGCAGTACCATTTGCCTTTAGGCGGTACCATGATACCGACACATTCAAAGTGAAACCACTCGATGGAGCATCCGTCGGCGTCGCATGCTATCATCTCCGACACCTCGTCGTACGGACAGCGGCAGTAGCAGTACACGCTCTCGCCTTCGCGCGCCTGCCTAGCTGCGGGCCTCTGGAAAGCATATGGCAGACTCGACGTTCCGGAGTTCAGATATGTTGGAGGCGGTACCGGATACGAGCTCTGCTCACTACTTCGTTGATATATTTCCAGATTACCTTCACCGCTCGAGTCTGAATCGCTAGATTCCATAGACTCTGTATTCATTAATATTCGCGGAGGTTCCGGATCTGGTATGGGTGTAGTCAACCTTATGGGCTCCGTATAGTTAAATAATCTTTGAGGTATTACAGTCGAAGGCACTTCTTTTTTAGGCTTGTGTGTAACTGGAGAAGGCAGATCCTCTTTTCGCCACTCTAGTTTCGGTGGCAGCTGTGGTTTTAAGGCCGCCGTTATGGTTAGAGGTGGCTCCTCATCGCTGGAATAACCATAAAATTTATTAGGAACACGCCTTCTCTTTGACGCCCGTTTGCTTTCCGCTGTCGTTGTTACAGGAGTGTTGGTATCAGTGGTAGGTACTACTGGTTTTGGTGTCTCGGGTATTTGTACTGTATTAGATTGCAAGGATATTGTGATTTTATTTGGTATTAAGGGTGGTGTAGTTTCCACTTCAGATTTCGCTATCACATCCTTAGGAATGTTAATTTTAATAGGTCCATGTTTTCTAGAGCTCTTAGATCTCTTCTTCTTTTTGCTTTTTTTCTTACTGCTACTCGTTTTTTCTTTTACTTCAGGTTCTTCCTCCTTTAGTTCCTTCATTTCTGTGTCTTTTTCTTCCTTGACAGGCGTAGTACATCGACTCACTTCTTCCGACACAGAGCCACCATCAGAAGGCGCTATTGACGCCATTAATTGATTCTTCTTTTCTATCTGTAATTTATTAACAATCTGTTGCGGATTTTTATCATAAAATTCTTCATCCGTTTCGCTTTCATCTGTGTCTAAATCAGTTTCCGCAATTAAAGGCTCTGGCTTATCAGGTACTAATACAGGAGTTTCAGTCATTCCCATCACATCAACATTAGAACCATTACTTATCCTCCTTTTTGGAAGCGACTTTTTCGATTTGCTCTTTTTCTTTTCGTTACTTGATTCATCTGATGAATCTGAATCTGACGAACTCGATGAAGAGGACCCACTGCTAGATGAACAGCTGCAATTTGATCCACATGAACAACTAGAATCGCTATCACTAGTACTGCTACTACTTGACGTGAGGTCACCATGTCTTTTCTTAGGAGACTTCTTATTCTTTTTCTTATCTAAGCTAAACATGTCATCATCACCATTAAAATCTGTTGGTATTAGGCAATAATCATGATCAGATTCACACACGTGTTTCCTGATAGGAACTAATGGAGGTGTTTTCTCCTTTTGCTTTTCAACTTTCGCCTGGTATTTTTGGAAATTATCCCATATATCTAACACATGTAAATGATTAGACTTTTCATCTTCTGATGGTTGAAATTTTTCGTCTTCTAATTGAATTAGTGGTGTTTTTAAAGGAGTTTCTTTTACCTCCTTTATCTCCACATCCATATCCTCTGTCTGTTCAAGGGGTTGTTCTTGTATTTTCTCTTCTTTCACAGAATTAGGAGCCCCACTGTCAGATTCATCACTACTATCACTTTCTGACAAGTTCAATGCGGGTAAATTCATATCTAACAGAAGAGCATCTTTGTCTTTTGACTTTTTCTTTCTTGATTTCTTGGATACAGGTTCAGTTTCAGCTTCATTTTTAACTTCAGAAGATCCAGCTTCCTCTTTCGGCTTATCGTCAACTAAATCAATAACAGCTATAGACTCTTTTACCTCCTCTGATAAATTTCCATTAGATACAGCTAATGATTGTTCATTTTGGTCTACCAATAACAATTTCTTTTTATGTTCTTCAACATGCTTATTTAACAACTTTTTTGAAACAAATTTTTCTGTACAACCTTCTTCAGTACATACATGAGGATATTCCTCAGAATGAAATCTTCTATGCACTTTCAGATATACCGCCCGCGAAAACTGTAAATTACATTCATCACAAGGAAATACAGCTGGAGGTGTACAGAAATGATAGACATGTGGCCATTTTTTTTGTAAACATCTTTTACATAGCACACTCTCTGTGCCATGTTTCCAAAACAGGTGGTTTGTTATATCTAGCTTATTTCTATATGCAATACCACAGCGATAACATAAGTGATGTAACTTATGTTTCCAGACATGGTTAGACAAACGTGCCTGACTTTGGCAAAATTCTAAACATACATCACAGGTATGGTGTATCTTTCGAAGATGCACCATTAATCTAAATGATGATGATATAGTGTCTAAATTACAAAAACAACATCTAAACTTTGTTTCATAAACAGAATCATATGTTCCAGGGCACAAATGACATAGTAATTCACTATATGAATAAAAATTATTTTTACACATAACACACAACAAAATTGTTTTCTGGTGCATTTTACGATTATGTAAATAGAGATCCTTGTGGACAGTGGTTTTAAAATAACACTGAAAACATTCAAAATTATGACTATACTGTACATCATCACACTTATCAACACTATCATAAGTATCCAAATTTATATATACTGAACATAGTTCCTCAGCACCAGCTTTCACTTTTGCTGTAATGGTCTCTGGCATCAACTCTTCAGCAGTTATGCTATCTACTGTTGCAGAAAACCTATGTTCTGCTACCATATGAAGGGCCAGCTGTTCACAATTCACAGCTATCTTTCTAACATGGTTACAGTAGATACAATTAAAAACTGTTGAGGCCAAGAAGACTTTCAGTAAGTCCTTCAGTGGATATTTATCAATTGGTCTGTCCAAAGTTAGCTCAGTAATAGGAATATCACATTCATCAGCTGTAGCTAGATCTTCAGCATTTAATTCAGCAGATGCATCTTGTTCTGGCAGTTCAGTCTTTAGTTCTGGCTTAGTCTCTAATAATTCCCCTGGTGTTTGTACTTTTTCCTCTAGTTCGGGCTCAAGTTCTGTTTCAGGTTCTGTTTTAACCTCATCTTCCTCTTGGCTTGATTCTTGAGATGGCAATGATGGCTGTAGCAGCTGCTCAGGAATGGCTTCCTCTTTACTATTATCTGTCTCATCAACATTAGTATCAGGTTTGTGATCATCAACAGTCAACCGATCACTAATATCACTATCAGATGAATCATCACTGGAAGAATTTTTATCCAAAAATTCTTTAGGTACTCTGACAGTTAACTTTGGAACCCTATTTAATGTGTTAATCTCCTCCATTTTGTTATCATATATAGTTGTTTTTATTGTGTTTTCTGGTTTCGTTTCAAACTTGGATTCAGATTCTAAATTATTATTAATGAGTGTTTTTAAAGTTGTCTCTTTGTTATTTTCAAATATAGTTGTCTTTACAAATGGACTATCAGCTTTATCACAAATTGTCATTTTAATAGATTGTGGTTTCACTTGTGGAACTGATTCTACTGGAGCTTGTCTTTCATACCTCTTAGGGGGTCGCCTTGTGCGTGTTGGTGGTTTATTAGCATACTGTTGCCCAATAGTTGGATCCACAGTTGAGTTTATAATTACTGGTGAGTTTGCATTATTTAAACTAAGTTTTAATTTTATACCACCCTCTTTTTCTGATTGGTTAGGCTGGCTGGGTGGTTGCTCTGACTTAACAGGAAAATTTTCTTCTGGTGGTGATGAAATATCAGGTTCTGGGGAGTCACTTTCATCTGATGGTTCTACATTATCATCACCATTTGGCAGGCTAGGTGTATTATGGCCCGAATTATGATTTCCATGGTGTGCTGGACTAGAATACATTTTTTGATTTTCAAGATCTGCAGTTGGATTTGTATAGCTATAGGTGTTGCTTTGTGTACTACTTGTTGAAGCCGAATTCTCTGAGCTTATACTTATATCACTATTATTTTTAAAGTTTGGTGTGCTTATAGTCTTTTGAAGTTGTGATGTGTAGGTCTCAGGTTTGGCTTCACTTAGATCTTTCATTTCACCGACAGTTCTTAGTGTATTATTAGATATTGTTGGAGGGCCATTAGTTGTTGGTTCAGAAGCTGTTGTTTTTATTTGTCTCACATTGTTTGGCTTAGCTGAATTCTTGCTGACAAGCATTGGCACAGGTTTGGGCTTTACATTATTGCAATCATGGTTAAAAAAATCATCCTGCTCGCTGCATATCTCATCACAAGCACAGCACATGAGATACAAGGTGCCATTATAAATTTTACAAAACTCCTCTTTACTTAAGTAATTAAATTCTTGTACATTATGTTTGTTAATTAAATGTGATGCTAATTTTTCAGCTTTTGAAAACATTCCTAGACAGAATAGGCAAATGTGTCTGTTATGAACATCCCTCATATGAAGAAAAAGATTCCAATTTTCATAATATGTCCCACATGCAGAACATAGGTACACTTTTCGGGTGACCCTTGCTAGACCACTACTTGTATCTGCACTAGGTGCTGCTTCTGGACTGAGTGCTGGTTCTTTTGCTTGTGCTCGACATATAAGCTGATGGTCCTTTAACATTGCCAGGGATTTGAATGTCATGGAACAACACTTTCGACACTTGAATTTCACCATTGGCTGAAGTCCTAGACTTTGAGCATATTCCTTTAACTGGGCTCCTTTTTCAGTTTTACCCTTTTTAAATTGTTGTAATTGGCTTTTAGGCACAAGCTTGGGGACTGGCTTGTCCTGTTCATTATCAACATGTGATGAAGCATTGTGAAATTGGTTGTGTTCAACTTGTTTAGGAATAAGCTTAGGCACTCTTGGGGCTGGACTTTTAGAAGCACTGGGTTCACTGGGTTTATAAGGTTTTTTCTTTTTACACGCACTGTTATATGTGAGAGAATTGTCAACGAACGGCCGTTTGCCAAGGTGGATACGTAACGGATTTATGCGCTTCCGGCACTTATCGTCGGCCGCGTCGCTGCCAGGCCGTTGCTGCTCAAGCGCGCTATCAGAGGGACTGGACGGCTCGCCCGCTAAATCGTGCCCGTTCGCAGTTAACTTCGCGGGCCGATCACCATACAAATTCGCCACAGAGCCAGATGCAATATTATCATCCTTTGTAATGGCTGGATTACCATCTTCCATAGTTTTCTGTAATGGAAAACACGTGGTTAGTTTGACTGCCGAGAAACAAAAGACATTCAAACAAGAAGAAATCGAAACTGTGATTCGAATTACGATAACAACAATGTATGATATTGACTGTACCTCTAAAATCGTACGTCCAGTACGAGTACAACAGTAAAGATTCGTTTCCATGCATCCGTTTGGGTAGAGCGCTCCTTACATCGGGCCTAATGGGAGGCAGCCACGGGCTGGTCATTCCCGTAAAATGGCGTCACTTCGCACAGCGAGGATTGATGATATCAGATGCGTTGCACCACTTTTGTACCACATTTATGACTTTGAATAAACATTTCTTAGTTTAAAAAAAATTCACGAATGCACTTATAAATACACTTGGGCTCCTCAAGGTGTTTATTTCCAAACACCCTATCGAAAATCGCAGCGCGTTACGAGAAGCTAATTCATTTGCTATAGACAAATTTTAACTTTTTTTTGCTTACTTTTTTAATACCAGTGTTGTACCACATAATCAGAAACACGTGGTTATCGACATAGACAACAGTAAAGTTAAATTTTAACTGAACTAGTTACAATTTTTACTCTCTATTAGACAATATATTAGTTTCTATAATTGATAAATTATGGATCTTCCCAATTTATTTAGCTTTATTTAGCTTGTGATAGTTACAATTTTCATAACGAATTTTCTGTTGTCGCTAGTGATGTCATATTTATAATTATCTTTAATAATATTTAATAATAACCATAGTACCTATTTAATATTCATAATTCTTCTTCATATTTACAGTAAGACCAGACACAAGTTTTGCATAACGCATAGAATAAAAGTATTTAATTACAAAGTTATACTTTTAACATTTTCGCGTTTGTAAATAATCTGTGTCACTATCAACACCATAAATACAGTTACATATAATATTTGCAATCTGTGATTAGAGTCGACTTCGTCTTCGCCAAAGGAAGGCAGTTTTATTTTCTATTACTTTCTTTAATAATTTTAGTTTTCTTTTTCAAGGCCGTTTTAGTAGACAATGCCTATGCAAAATGATGTCTGATCAGTTTAGAAAAGTAGAACCGTATTCACCGAAGTCCTCGCCTCGAGGAGCGAGGTCGCCAGTCGTCTCTCGCCAGGATTCGTCTGGAACTCTCAAAACTACCATCTCTCTTGGCAAAAACCCTGCAATAGTACATAGTGGACCTTTCTATTTGATGAAAGAACCACCAGGTAATAGCTATACAATAATTTAATTCTATTCCAGTTGCAAGAATGATAAATAAGAAAATGTTTTTTATTTATTTACGTATATATATTTTTTAAAATATTGATGGTGTAAACGAAATATTTTATATGTTTTCTTCATCATAGGAGAATGTGATCTCACGGGAGCTACTAATTTGATGGCATATTACGGACTGGAACACTCTTATAGTAAATTTAATGGAAAAAAACTGAAAGAGTCATTGTCATCCTTTTTACCAAATCTACCTGGCATTGTGGACGGCCCAGGGCAAGAGGACAACAGCACATTAGGTTCAGTTATAGCTAAGAGACCTATTGGTGGTAAAGAATTGTTGCCTCTGACCAGTGCACAGCTGGCAGGATTCAGACTTCATCCAGGTCCCTTACCAGAGCAGTACCGTTATGTGAGCGCTACGCCACCCAAAAGGCATAAGAGCAAACATAAGAAGCATAAGCACAAAGACGGAGCACCTCCAGGTCAAGACACACCACTTCAAGGTACGCTCATTATACATTTTAACACTTTTATTCAAAAATTATAGCAGATTAGTTTGTTGATTTGCCAGATATTGATATAATCTGACTACAAATATAATTCAGTGTATGTCTCTGAGTGTAATATGTAAATGTTTTTTAAAACAAATTTATTCATCAATATCATAATATGTGTGTGTGGTCCATTCTCTTGTTTGTCAGTTAATTTTATAGATTTACAATTGATATACAGTTCAAAAGCATGGTTTAAGTATATGACCAAATGCTATGTGATTATTGCTACTGTGTTTGAATCAGTGTCTAATACTCTAGTGATAATGTGGAAATGTTTTGTGTTGTACTCACACACTGTATTGAAAATATGATAACAAGACAAAAAAGTCTATGAGCTTCGTTTACAAGTGTTTAAATAATAATAGATGGAACACTATGAAAATAGACAAATATATGGAAGCTATTTAAAAACAAAACTGGTGTCATACCTGAATGCTCAAAATCATTGTCGGGGTATACTGTTCATGACGAAACAATTGTTAATTTTTTATATGCATCCATCATATTGGATATTTGCATGCTGGTATGAAACATAGTTAATAGATCCAATATATTAGGTGTACTAAATGACAAGTGACCATCAGTACTGAACCAGTTTCCCACACAAGACAAATATTGATGTTTTAAATATGAAAATATTCTTGTCTGGATTATAATTTTTGACTTGCATACATTTTATCTCAGCCTTTTCATTTCAGTTATATTTTAAACAAAATTGCTTATGATATTAGGTTTGCAACTGTGTATAAAATGAGTTGAAACACTTTGCTCATTAGCCATTTATCAAATTATGTGCTCAGCTAATTGGTCATATTGCAAATTAGTCACCTTGATAATGAGAATTTCACATTGTCGAACATTTTACAAACATAGAAATACTGATTTTGGTGGAAAAAATTATCTTTATAAATGTGTATGTAAAAGTCTGAATGTGTTACTATCTGGCCTGTTGCCATAGCACAGTCTTTCATTTTATGGTGTGAGTATGTATATCTGTATACTAAATGTATTGTATGTGACTGTGACTGTGTTGTTGGTCAAGTGGTTGCAAGCGCGACTACCGATCGAGAGCTCCTGGGTTCAAATCCTGGGTCCGGTACTATTGGATTTTTGTAATTTGGAACTTCTAGTAGTGACTTGGAGTCTGGATCAGTGCCCGGTGTATGGCAAAAGTCTCTCTACCTATTCCATTGGGACTTAAACGTAACTGGTGAAACGTGCGAGTGTACTAAACTTCTTTGCTTAACTCTACAGGGATTACAGGCGTGAAGTTACATGTTTTTTTTATGTATTGTCATGAAACAAAAAAAATTATTTCACCTGCAACAATATTACAGATTCATCCAATCCAGACACATATGAAAAGAAGCATAAAAAGCAGAAAAGACATGATGATGACAAGGAACGCAAAAAGAGGAAAAAGGAAAAGAAGAGGAAAAAACAGAAACACAGCCCTGAGCATGCTGGTCTCACACCCAGCCAACATCCTGTACCATGAGTGTAGCCAATTTATCTCTTAGCTTGTAAGATAAATGTAATTGGGATGTGTTTGTTACTGAAAAGATTTGTTTATAAACAAACAATTAACCATAAAATATATATATATAATATTTTGATATTAAAAAACATTACACAAAAATCAGATTAGATTTGGTACCATGAAACAAAAGTGCAAAAGTCCTTAAAGAACATGTTTCAACAGCTTTCTTTATCAGGCCTAGTCAGAAATATATTGAATTGAATATAGAAATATATATATATTGAAATACCACAAAATATGTATTGTCTCCTACTGCTAAGGCATAGAATTTTCACAACATTGTGATAAATTTTAAGGTACACTAATTTAGTCCTTGAGGGTACAATATTTGTCTGGTTATATTGAGTTTCATGTTGGCTGTGTGAAGGAGCAAGTTCGCTATCAACATATGCAACTTGCCTGCTTGAATGTTACATCTACATCTTTAAATTTAGATGCGGAAAGTTTATTTCATCATAATGTTATGTGCCTTATAATAACTGAGGCAATTCACACGCAAAGAATGTCAATATTTCTTTCATATTTCGTTTTATTTTATACCTGCATGCATGCATGACTACCTTGTTGGACAAGTGGTTGCCAGCGCGGCTGCCGATCGGGAGATCCCAGGTTCAAATCCCGGGCTGAGTACTATTGGATTTTTCTAATTTAGAATTTCTATTAGTGACTCAGAGGCTGGATCTGTGCCCGGTTTATGGCAATAGGCTCACCATCTGTTCTATGGGACTTAAAAAAACTGTAACTAGTGAAATGTGTGAGTGTACTACACTTATCTGTCTACCCCTTTGGGGATTTTGTGACTTTTATTGCAGACGAAATAGAAAACACAATTCTCTTTAAAAATCATACTATATAAAATATCTTCAAAAATTGTAGAGGTTTTTAAAGCATCTTAGGACTGATTATTTGTTATAAACATGTCTTGATAAGTAAGTCAAAACACAACCTGATAATATATAGGGCCCAAAGAAAAGAAATGTAATTTATTACGACGTAACTAAATTTTAAGACGTTATGAGAAACACGGCTTTCATATACTAAAGTCTCGATCAGAAAGCCCACACCTAGAATATTCAGTATTCGTCTTTCAATTAAGCAGTGTATACAGATAATTTTTAAATATTAAATAATGCAATTTGTGAATAAACCTTTATATAATAATTATTCTATACATTTCATTTAGAAACACATTTGTATATTAACTAATTTAACAAATACTTAAAATACAAGTATGGAGACATTAATACATTTCCAAAGATAAATAACAAATGTTTATTTTTTAATATTAGTATTGATGTCAATTTTGAACCTTACAAAAATGAATAGAAGGCTCCCAGTTCGTGTGTAAGCGCGCCAAACGTATACGTAACAATTATGGTTATCGTGTAATATGAATAAAAGAAATGCTTGAACTCCATTACTTGAGCAAAATCTCACGGACTCAGTATAATAAGACATGGCAAACAATAATCCATGTACTGAAACCGCCCATAGTTGCTTTCTGGACCAATAAGAGCTAATAATATGCCGGTAGGTATTGGAAGAATTTTGTTATGATGGTCGTTCTGCAATAACATTAGTTAAATCTAAACGAAGTATGGTGGCTTAAATACTATTTACAAGAGAGCAACTTGTAAAATATGGCCCAAAGTTGCAACATAACTGTGTAACGAAACAAGATTCAAGTTAAAAGAACAAAAAAGTTAGGTAGCCCACACTGGAAGTATTTCAATCGAGATAAGTACATATATACCTATTTCTCCTATTAAAAGTTTCTCTGATTGTGTGATTTAATCTAAATCAGAATTGCAATAATGTAATATCAACGATTTTTACTACCAAATAGTGCATTATATCGTATTTAAGAATAATTCTTTAGTATTTAAATGTTTTCTATGAATTTGGTGAGTTGTACATTAGTATCTTTCTCTGGGCTTGACATCTCATGAACCTAGTTTTAAGTGTTAGATAATATTATTCAATGTAAATGATATTAAAACATTATTGGTTTTTTTTAATGTCTCCCCACTCTCAGACGAGTACTTGATATGAGTATTATTATCATAATTGCGACCTTCAATTCGTCATCAGATATATTCTATATAACTCGGCGGGAAAGAGTGAATCAATATACATAGTATGGTTGAGAACATGTACATAGAGAGCCAATATAATGGTACTTGGTATAAATTATTTTATTGAAATTTTAGGTTTTTTTTATCACTCTGAACCAACACCGAAATGAAAACTCCAATACCGGTAGTGTCGTTTTAAATTGCACAACGCGTCAGTGAATTCAATACTATTCTTGAACTCTTTTACTTAGTCGCAATTTAAAAAGAGTTCAAATATAGAGAAATATAGGTATAATCTGTTAATTTTCGTTACACTAACATTTGTCAACTAGTCTGAGAGTGCGTAAAATCTGTATGATTTAATTTAGTTTCAGCTATATCTGTTTCGTATTGTAATAAATATGAATGTGTTCATTTAAGTTTCTTTGTTTAACAAACTCTTTCATTATTTAACATTTGTATTGTGGCTCATATCCAGGTTTAAGTTTTGGACAATCTTTTAAATATAAACATAATTTTCTGAAATTGTGGTCTAAAATTAAACCATTCCGCTTCTACCATCGTAATTCTAGTGTAAATAAATAAATGTATCAGTCAAAATATTAATACTTTTATATAGCAGTACATTATGAAGACCGATGTTTCTGGCGGTTTTATTTTTTTATTTCGTTTTTGTTATTAGCCGTAAAAGTCCTCATCACACTTGTAAATATCCATCTGCAACGTCATTCATTCTACCGTTTCTCTGTTTCCCTAAAAATAAATATTTTGATAGCATGTAAACACTTGTATTTATTTATTAACTTACAACCTATATTATTACCCTAGATTTATCTGGACATTTGCAGAGGGCTAAGGCGGCAATTTAACTACATAGGTTGAGCCTAGTTTGTTTGGTGTATACCTGTACTAATGCAAGGACTGTTTTCCCTCTTGTAAACTTATTCCTATACTAAACTATCCAGGCTTGGTCCGTTTGAAGGCAAAATTGTTGATTAAAGTGGAAGAACATTCGTGAACGATAAGATTAACCTTGATTGATATGTACAAATAAATAATAAATATGTGCCGTCGGCACTAAGTAAGTACTTATATTTGCTACCATCCTTTCACGCTTAGACAAAACGCAAATTAACTGATTAGTGTCCACGTCTGATCTATACCCATAATAAATTATTCACTCGAAGATACGTTCCACTCATTTTCATCTTCTACTCGCGTCCGTGTCTAGTTTCCCGCCTCGTTCGCACGTCGCGCTAGCGAAACATGTGTGATATAATATAATATGATGAAATGCTCACGACACCCGCAAGCACCGGAAAGACTCGTCTCTCCCGCGCTTACAAGGACAAGCGGAATAGCGGCAAACAGTTCAGACTTCAGATGATCTAGGTTTGTGACTATCCAATAAATAAGCGAACTACTCTCTTTAATTAAGGTTTACCCGTATTGCGTGGTTCGAGTTAATAGGTACTTTACATAAACATTGCTGATATTGTTGAAATATTGTATATTGCTAAAGACCAGTAATTAATGACTGCCTCGTTGGTCGAGCGGTTGCAAGCTCGACTGGCGATGGGGAGGTCCTGGGTTCAAATCCCGGGTCGGGTACTATTGGATTTTTCTAATTTAGAATTTCTAGTGACTCGGAGTCTGGAATTGTGCCCGGTGTATGGCATTAGGCTCACCACCTATTCCATGGGACTTAAACGTAACTGGTGAAACGTGAGAGTGTACTACACTCCTCTGCCTACCGCTTCGGGGATTATAGGCGTGATGTTACCAGTAATTACGAACATGATGTAGTTATCATCTACAGTGAAAAATATTCCAACAATTGTAATAATGAACGTAACATAGTGAAAATTAAATGGATGAAATATCTCGGTGTATGGCAATACGCTCTCCACCTATTCCTTGGGACGTCAACATAACTGATGAAACGTGGGAATATATTACACTCCTCTGCTTACCCCTTCAGGGATTATATGTGTGATGTTACGATGATATATCGTAGCTAACTTCCATAAACAGCAGGATTCCTATCGATATTTTGAAGAATGAACTAGAATATATTATCAATGCACAGAATACAAATCAGGCTTCGAGTGGAGAGGAAAGAAGAAAAGAACACAAAATGGTTTCTCATCAGAGATATATTCAAGTTCAGTTAGGTTTACAATCCAATGGAAATTTCACATTTTACATACGCATGCTCAATATCTAATTAGGGCACAATTTTCAGACATGTGGTTAATTACATTTCGCCAACACAACCTGCTATTAACACAAAACTGGTGCCGCTCTTTAAATATACACAAAAGTTTTTAATTAATAAAATGCATGAACATGTCGAATGATTTTATTATTAATTTAAACATTACTTTTATACAAAAATTACTTTATTACTTGGATTAACATAATTATATTTTTAATAAACGATATTGAAAAGGGCGGCAACAGATATGTCATTTTCTATTTTTTTTAATTGTCTATTAAAAAACTACACAAAATTACACAGCATCGAGCCATGGCAACATCGATTCGAAACAATTGTTATTCTATTGCAAGTTAGGTATTATAATTCGATAATTATTACAACACGCAGAAATTGACATAAAAATAAATACAACATAAAAATTTACAAAGTTCCCTCGATCTTGGATTCCTTTAGTAAGTTTAGTCTTAAGTTCGTTGTACTTATCGAGCGTTACTGCGCTTGAGGGTGTGATATTAAGAAGGTAGTATGAAGCACGCCGGCGTTCTTGAAAATTTGCCATACCCGTACAACGCCCCTCGCTAACTATGATGTGGAATAATACCTACAACGTACAGCGGAAACACATCTTTAGATTTATATTTGACTGACGAAAATTGTGGCAGCGTTTGATAGAATTGCATCTATACGAAAAGTCTTAGTTAAAGTTAAGTTTTTCTTTTATATAAGAAACATACATATGCTATGCTGCAATATTATCAAAACAATTGCACGCCACTGTTAGTTATTAGGACGCCGATCCATACGAAATCATCACTCGCATGTGTTGACAATTGTTAAGAAAATCCACTAAGCGCATCCAACACTGGTAGTGCTTATTAACTACAATAACAAAGTTGGAAATAATATTTATGAAACAGTACTCAATATATAGGTATAGTCAATGCGTGACACATATCGTAATAGTAGTCGTTTTGAGAAAAGTGTTCCGTCTTAAACATAACACAATGAACTTAACATTTTCAGAGTCCTTCCGCCTGCATTGTAGAAAGAGAAAGGGATTAAGGGAAAGAGAGAAAGTGAGAGATGGAGGAGGGAGGAGGGATATTTCGATGGCACTATGTATCGATTGTGACCTTGACGTGTGCTACCCTACCTATTACTAATTTATTTATGTGTAAATGGCACATCTATACTGGTATTTACACATACAATATACATAAAAATTTGCAAGGTTCCCTCGATCTTGGATTCGTTTAGTGAGTTTAGTCTTAAACAGTTGGAGTATGAATATTATTTAACTATTATAAATAAATCTTGTTTCAGATATATTGTTGTATTATGTTCGTGTGATCTATACCCGATGTACTTCACACATTTAAGCATTAACTATAACACACCTGCCAATGTTCTGCTCTCGCCCTTACGCGTCCACACCGCGCTATAATATCGTCATAGCGAGGTGCCGAGTTAACTTGTGCGAGTTATACAATTTGCACTGCACATACATTAATTGTGCCATTCGAACACCAATTCGATTAAATATAGCGTATGACGTCATTGGGCAGAAAATTGTTATTTCAATTTGTTACTGTGACAAAAATGATTCAACTAATCTATACTGTAGCAATTTATTAAATTTTGAAAATACAACTATTTACACAGTTACAATATTTTGTAAGTATATATATTTGTATTATTTAAATAAATACACACCAATATGTTTTTCTATCCAAATAGTTAAGCATCAAATTGCTACAATCCCCATTCGTACCTACTACAAGAAATTACGATAGTATAAAAATAAGTATAATTTGTTAAAAAGACAGTAAAAAACGCGTGGTAACTTCTGCGGAAGAAAGCGCAAGTAAAAACGGCTCATTTTCTTACATCAGTTTTAATATATTATCATCCAAACGTTTAATCATTCATAGCTAGTTTTATCTTTCATTGAAAAGTATATTGTACATGAAACTTGGATTCAGAAATATTTCGTATTTAGATATTTATTAATTTTTGAAACACATCAAAACAGATACAATTTCAAATATAATAAGACTATTGATCCACTCCTTTTTAATTAAATAAAATATTCGTTGCCTTTAATTAATTTAGTTACATTGCATATTGTTAAGATATATTAAAACATTTTATCTAATTACAATTGAATCATCAATAAAACCATTCTTCCTGGATGTTTATCAAAAGTGAACATTATTTCAGCCTTAACATTCATTCATTCTCTTATTAGATAACGTTCCCAATAAGCGGCTAACAAACCAGCCTGACGATAACTATGGGACGCAATTTTGAGCAATCATTATTAAACGGCTACTGACTAACACACAACAGTTGCAGAATTAGTACAGTTACACAATCTATGACAATTCGTAATTTCATTCACTGAATTGTCTGATTTCAATCACTGAACAAGTCTCATTCACTCTGCTTACACCATGTGTTATTTTGTTCTGTTTTGATAATTAATGATACTTACGATCCACTATGCGATCAAAACGGCTGCTTTGATGTGAAATTTTAACAATACAAAAATGAACAGCCATAGACAATGGTCCGTTGTTATCATCTAGATTCTAGTGGAACGCGAAGTTATTACCGCCAAAAATTGACATTTGTACGCCGCCACAAAAAAATCAAAATGAGCGCTACTTTCAGAAACGGCAAGGAATACCACTCTATCACTTCAATAATATTAGTACGAAAGCGAATATCGGCAAGCTAAAAACGAAACTTAATTTATAATATTAAAAAAAATACTATACAGATAACATACGAACATATTTATAGTGCAACAAATAAATAAATCAATGATCATTATAAAACAAGTCACTAAATTATACACATTAGTCATCATTATTAATTAATCAATATTTTTACAGTCAAAATAAAAAATTAAATGATCTTAATGGTGTCATTTACAGTTAAATTAAATTATTGAGGGCAATACTGCCCGGTGCCTTGCAGCTGGCAAACAAATTTCTTACAGCTCATTCCACTAAAACTCATGGGGTGTTGGAGAGACAACATTTATACAATATTTTACAAGCCTTATTTTCCCCGTCGCGGCTCCTATGCAGAATAACAAGTAGATTACAATTATACATTTCACGATCAATTAGACATAATAAAATGCCAGCATTCTTTACATCACAATGCTCATGAGTCATTTCGAGTAGAGTACTTTACGTATTGCAATTTAGTCAAAAACAAGTTACAAATACACGACGACGAAATTTCCAATTAAGTATATCTGTAGAATTTATATCCATATAATTATACATTTTCAGTAATTATCGAGGTTTACGTTAGACATGCTCATGAAATAAAAAAGCGTTGTGACATTACAGTCAGCAGACGATTGTACAAGACATCCGTCATATTGATACAATTTTCATAAAATATTTCTACAATGACATACTTGTTACAGTCACACAACAAAAGTTGGACAACAATCGATATATTTTTAAAGCAGTTGTGTCGCTGTCAACGAGTAAATGCAAACATGACAACAATGTAATGGAGAATAACAGGTCTGCCCGTTCACTGATAATGCAATTTCTCAGTCTCACTGTTCATTCCTTGGCTTGTATTTACCATAATGATGTACACCACATATCGCTATGTGTATATAGATAGTGTTAATGTTAGATTTTCAACAGTGCCATGGATAAATAGACAAATTAATGTTATAAATGCCATACATAAAAATTATGTCAAAGATTATACAAAAAAGAATTTTCATAAATGCTTACCATTCTGTCATTCTCAATGAAACAAAATTGAATGACATAATATGTAGAGTTGAAAACTAACTGTCTTTTGTCTATCATTATTTAAATACTCTTTATGGATAGCATTTAAAATTCAAAATTATATAAATTTAAAACGTCATAAAATATTTAAAATCTAATTTCTTAAAATGCTTAACATTCACTCGTTCCCAGTGAAACAAAAAAGCAGAACATATTTAGTTTCGTGTGAATCAAGGTTAACATTTCAGTGGATCCACAATTTCTTTGCAATGTTATACAAGATGGTCCCACAGCATAACAAAACATAACGAAAACAAAATTTAGCTGTACATTACATTTCTGATCTGAATCCCATAATGGTGTCACAGGCTCTCAGTTACAATGCAATACATGTCTGCTGGGGAGCAGCTTTACAAATTATTACACAATAAAACGAAATTAGTACGACAACTAAATATCCTACCAGTCATGTCAACCTGATTGTGAATACAGGTCTGTATGCTATACATTGCCGGTGTCCAACACCAAGTGGTTTCACGGTATCGTTGTAATAGCGCATCAGGTGTGTGTCGGTCATTAGCGTCACAGGTCCTTGAGCAGCGCAGACTTGGCGTTCTTGAGTTTGTCCAGCCGCTTGGTGAGGTGGCTGTTCTCCGTCTCCAGTTCCTCCACTCGGTTGAGGGCCTCTCTTGCCTGTGATGAAGAACATATTTGAGGACATTGCTTCAACTAACATCATGTTTGGTTTTTTGCTTTAATAATGTTGCCATCATGCAGTTATAGGTCTCAGCATATAATTTGAACGTTGAGCTTAAACTGTTTGTTTGTTAACTGTCGGTGATAACGGTAAATTATGTTTACCATTAGCAATAGATCAATGAACGAACCGCGTGGCAGTGTCAAGACTCAAGTCATTTGTTGCCATCGGACCCACGTCAGTATTTCTAAATACATGTTACGTAGGCCTCGTCAAAGTTGGTTAATTAATGTTGGTTGATATTTTTCTATGTATGCATGGTCCGTCTCAGGACACCCCTGTCCGCAAGAGCGTATTATATATCATATAATAAAAAATATCATTATGTTTTTTATTAACTACGCTGCAATCGTCTGGTTGTCTACCGTTCAAATAATATGCCAATATTATTGCATAGTGTATTTACATAGGATAATGTGGAAAATTATTATCTTGCAGATTATTTACATAAAAACAGACATTATAACTGGGATCTAAGTGAAAAAACAATAAATCAAGAGGATTTGAAAAAGAATTGTTGGAAAAAATAAACACTGTAATAAAAGGTTATCGTCAAACAAAACGGTTCATGTGAAAGAAAATAGTTAGCGATTATAAAAGATTTATGGGTATTGGTCAAAGTAATTAAATGTCAATGTTTTTTCTAAGTATTATCAAGTTTCAGGGCGCTGTAAAGAAATATTATGTCGGACGCATTCCTCTCAAACGGGCTCAATCTAGCTCAATAACTGTACCGTTAACTATCGCCATTCAAAACGGCCCAGAAGTCAACTACGTCCTGCAAATAAGTAACACATATCTGAGTAGTCGGAATAGAGCGAAGCGTCAGAACGAGCGATCGAGGCTCACCGAACGAGCGACCCGTGTCGGAGATGTCGGTCAAGTCGACGGGAGTAACGGAGCCACTTCAGAGTTAAGGCGCGATAGAGGTTCCGTGAGCGTGATATAGAAGCGCGGTACCTCGCGCTGCAGGCGGCGGCGCTCCTGCTTGAGCTGCTCCTCGTGCTCGTCCTGGCGGTCGCGGCGCGCGCGCAGGCGGGCGAGCGCGGCGTCGAGGCGCGCGGCGGCCGCGGCCTGCAGCGCCGCCTCCGCCTCGGCGCGCGCGGCGCGGCCCTTCGCCTCGGCCAGCGCCTTGCGCGCCGCCTCCAGCTCGTCGTCGCGCTCGCGCTCGTGGTGCGCGGCCACGCCGTTGTGCCGCGCCGCGCGCTCCTCGTTCAGGCACAGCTTCAGCTTGCGCACCTCCGACTCCAGCTCCTGCTTCGAGCTCACTAGCTTCTGCAACCGAACGTTAAATATCTCTATCTTTATGGACCTGCTGGGATTCTTCAACATTCTTCACTTCTTCATACATACATGCCGGCTTATAGACTTTTAACTGTTTGTACATTATAATATTTATAACCAAGTCATTCATGGTTGAGAAGACTGTTAAGATATCGATATGTATAAAAACGCATCTACCCTCAAATAAGACTGGAATCCCATCTGAGATCACGATGTTTTCCGTTTCTATCTGTGGTCATTAAAATTTTGTCTAAGGTTTTCTGTTTAGAAAATAATATAAAAAAATTAAGATTTTATTTTGTGTAAAAAAAATATCTAAAAAAAGATATTTGCAATAAACTTGTTATCAAGAATATATTATTAACATTAGTGATATATATTTCATCGCTTCTACAGTCGCGGTGAGACAGGTTTTCAGAGGCAAAGCCGTTTTATTGCTAGGGGAAACTTTGAAACGAAACGTCAGCTTTTGGGGTATTCCATTAATATGTATTTCATTGTTCAGGTTCTTATGTCTAATGCCCGTTTTAATGATACTTCTCTGAATGTGACTCTCGTCGGCCACCAGTTGGGCAGATGTACATTATCGCAAGGATATTTATTTTGTAACTCGGTTATTATACATTTGGTGGGAATTTTAAATGTACAAAGGATATGAAGCTCCTTTTAAGGAGGTTCCGGAGCTCTATCATATGGGATTTTTTAATAGTGGCGATAGCAAACCGTGTCATATTTCTTCGTCCCTTCATACGTGACGTGCTTTTTCTGCACCTATTACTCTCCTCGTGTATGTATTAAAAATTGAATGGATCTGATAGATTTGTGGTAATGTACATATTTTACCGAGATTGGCTCAGAGAATCGCAAGAAATAAGTGTGTATTTATCCTTCATTTAACTAAAGTAAGAAAACAAATTTCGTAAAAACATTGCAATCCAATAAATCAAGAATCCAGTCGTCTGGTACAAACGAGATTTTCATACAACGTGAGCCACCGAAATAAAACAATATCCAATAATGCAAGACCCATAGCAGACGGATAAGGGTCCCCTCCCCCCGCCTCCCCATGGGGGTTAGTGTGTTTGCATATCGTTTGAATTGAAAAAGCTCTCTGCAAAATTGACGTGTTAGTGTAAAAAATCATGTTAGGGTTTTTTCTGGTTAGAAAAATGGAAAAGATCAATTTCTTTCGACGTCTGAAGATAGACAACGCGGGTAGGTTTTGGAGGGAAAAGGTGTTACAAGGGTTTTTGCTCGTAATCTCTACGCTGGACGTTTGAAGTTGGGGATCGCAGAGCGTGGGTACTCTCACCGCCTACGTTGACGGTCAGAAATATTAGCCTTTCCTGAATAGCGCCTAGGCAAGGGTACATGCTTACTGAGATGCAGGTTGGAGATGTTAGAAAGCAAAATACATTTCTGAATATAATTTCGTATACTAATTGTTTTATTCTTTATCTTATCGATATATACATATGTATGTTCTTTTGTAATTGTTATTTAAAATAAATCCTTCAGTGTAAAACGGTTTAAATGTGGACAATCTGAATTTAGAAATTATACAGCAAACAATTGTTATGAAAATACTTAAACAATCTAGCAACAAAGCTTTTTATAATTAATATAAAAGTGTTAGAACAGCCATTAACTCAAGGTTACTCTCATTTGTATTTCAAAATTATTTATTTTCGTGCGTAGCTGATATTAAATTTATTTTTTGTGCAAGATAAAGAAAGACGTAATTTCATTTCTTTATTACATATTATCATCTGGTAATTGTGTTTTATTCACTCAACATGTTACAGAACCAAATATTTATAATATGGTAGGTGTAAGCTTGAAGCGTACGTATTATATTCTAATTTAGTTAGCTAGCAACACAGTTGCACCCCTTGAACCGTCGCCGATTAAACATAGAGAGACAAGTCCTACGAAACAAGTCCTCCAAGACAGTTAAACCATTTATGTTCGATGTCTCGGAGAACTTTAGTCCTATTTGAGTTTCTGGACTGGTGGATATGGGCTAGAATGTCCAATATAGACATATACTCCGTAACGTACTCTATCAATTTTAGAACGCTAATGACTCTTTTATTTCATATGAACACGACTGGTGAAAATTATCTATATACAAGAACGTATATACGAGTAGCATTGTATGGATGTTAATAATTAAACGTGCGTACGGTAACAATGTTGCCATCACTCATATAATAAAATTAGGACGGATTAAAGATATAAAAAGATTTAAAACTTTAAAAGATTAAAATTAAGATTAAAGATTTTGAAACATTGACAGATAAAATTACAATGTGCGTTGCGAGATTAATATAAA
This sequence comes from Parelbella ahira ahira, assembly GCA_018244795.1. Classification (NCBI taxonomy): domain Eukaryota; kingdom Metazoa; phylum Arthropoda; class Insecta; order Lepidoptera; family Hesperiidae; genus Parelbella; species Parelbella ahira. The sequence goes on along the minus strand of DWME01000123.1, from coordinate 17,030 downwards.
TATACATACTTTGTAAAGTCAAATTTATTTTGAAATTCAAATGGTCCTATTCATTTTAAAGTATTTACTCGTATATACAAATACTTAATGAACGTTATATATTGTAATAGGGAACATCGTTCGACGACTTTAGGTTCCTTTCAGACGGGGTCATACATATTAACATAATTTCTTATTCATTCAATCTTAGAGAACAGCTTAAAGAAGGTTTAAAAAAGCATTAACTTTCTTTCATATAAACTAAAAAAGACCAACAAACGTACAAAGTACACAAAATGTATCTTAGTTGTATTAAAATTATTACAATAATAAAATTAGGTAGCTGAAAAAATTTACCAGGATTATCTCGCAAAATGTCATATAGCTGGCAACCCTACGAAGTCCTGACTTTTGAATATAAAAGATCAGGAATGTATGTACATTTCGTATGACGGGACGTTCCCTACTGGTTTCCGGTGCCATGAAATAATAAATACCAGTGGTTTTTGTGGCATATCCGTTCGCAAAGGATCCTCGAAGAGAAATATATCTTTAGTATTATACGAGTAAGTCAGTCCAAAAAATCTTAAAGCCAGTCCTATCAGTCTTATAAGCCAGTCCTAACAGTCTTATTTAAGATCGAATACAGATTTCCTGGCACACCCGTATCCAACATCTGCTAAACACAGAGCCAAAAACAGAATACATTTTATTGTCTCGAATTGCAAACATTAAAACACGAGGAATAGAAGCCGGCGCTCTCGAAAGTTTCTTCCGGTACATAATTAAATAGCGGCTTAATATAACGAGGTACAATGGAAAAACGGCAAGAAAAAGTTACTTGTATATTGTTTTGTGAATTGTTGTGTTTCAGATTGTATCGCTGAGGAATCTCCGCGGTAACTTTGTTCATCCTTGTTTGTTGCGCAGTCGTAAATACGAATGATATGACGTTATGATAGGCGCGAGCTTTACCGAAGTGTTTTAAGATTTTTTAACGTAATGGAAGCACAATTGCTACTGAACTTTGGGTTTTTTAAAGCATATGATTGTCATACAGTCACGCCGTCAGATATGGAGTTGGTACAGCGCACCGATTGACAATTACTGGTAAGTATACTAGCATGGATGTATGAAGAGAGAATACAAAAGACCATAAAGTTTAAAAAATATTTAGTCCTCGGTGCTCTCTGCTCACCCCGTGGTGTGGTGTGGCGTAATGGTAAAGTAATAATTCTGTTGAAAACAATGTTTTAGCTAAATATATTGTTGTCATAGGATTATAATCGTGTCCACACCTGCGTTGTATTACTAATTGATTGTTTGACTATCGTATTATTAACACTATCAATTTAGCTAAATTGATTTCACGCTAATAAGCGCTGAAGTAATTATCTGTCTGTTCGTCAGCGAGCCATGAGCTGGTGGGAGTGACCTGATATCGCGACTAACGATCATCTGTCGCGTGTGTGTTCTTTGTTGTGCCGAAGTCACTCTGTAATGACATTGTTCAATGTAACCATTACACTATACTGGAATGAGAGTAGAAATGCTTTTCTTTTGGCTTTTATCTCTCTGTCGAACCCACCTATGATTCGCATTAAACCGATATAAAGTACATTTAGCATGATTATCAAACAAATATTTTAAATTGGAATTAAATAAACTTTTTGTATCCGAATTGTTAACATAGGTATACAGAACTGAATTGAATATAAATTGAAGTTATTTTTAAAGTATATACCTTTATAGGATAGCATCCTCGCGTATGTGTGTATGAAAGGAGATGAGTGTAAAAGAGGTACATGAGGTCTGCAAGGAAAGCGGTATTTGGACTCTGTTTACCTGGAAAGGGACTTGGCGTCTTAATATGTATAATAATAGTGATGTATCCTGTTAAAATAAATAGTGTAGTATAAAATAGAAGGTACATTAATCCGTCCCTTTTTACGTTCCATATCCGAGTACGGATTATCCCATAACTACAGGACTCCTAGACCATATTCTCCCATGGTGCTTCTGTGTGTTACGATAACGAATTAGTGGCCACCCTGCGTGGTTTAACTGCCTATAAGATCACCGTAAAAGATACTTTACTTCCAACAGTTATTAGTTGTGTTATGACACCACAGTTAAAACCAAACACGACAGACGCCTTTCGGACGAGCTTTAGCATACTGTTGGTAGAAGAAATGCTGTTGTTTCTGTTACTGTTCTGTGGCTCAAACCACAATATTTCACGTTGATATTTCGACGTAACGTTTGAATTATTTATGCCACCGTCGAATTTATTTCGTTATCTCCACACTACAACACGTGGCCTTACGGCGTTAGGGGATGAATTATGGGGATGGTTTTGGTGAAATATCTATTGAAAACCGTATGGTTTTGGAGGAGTATGTGTAACGTGTATTTACTGCCTGTTGGTTCAGTGGTTCGTAAATAATTGCTGAGCTGAGGGATGCGGGTACAAGTAAATATACACGTGTCTACTTAAAACTTCTAGCAGCGATTTCGAGTAGAAATGTATAGTATCGGCTCGAAGTTTGGATTTGTGCCCGATGTACAGCAATAGACTCACGACCTTTTATGGAATATGTGTAAACGGAACTGATGAATTTTGGGAGTGTATTACACTCTTCTGCCTACCCCTTCAGGGATTACAGGCGTGATGTTACGTATGCAAATGTCGATGGAATGGTGTGTATGTTTATCAATGGTCAGGATACTATCATTTCTCGTTAGTTGCACATTCAGTCAGTCATTCATTTCCAGCGTTAAGTCAATTAATATGGCGACTTTGTTTATTCTCAGATTATATAAATTTGAACATAGCAATATAATTACATACTACAGTAGAATACATTGCAGGTTCTAAATAATACAAAGCTGATACGAAACGCAGTGAAAGTTAAACGAATGTAATTTAAGCTTGTGGGTATTACATGTATGAATAGTCATGTATGTCATAAGTGCGAGGTAGCGCGGAGTGGTCAAGTTATTCGCAGAGTTTTGATTATTTACAAGTCGAAGCGAATCTTTCTATAGTTTTAGATAAATTGAGATTTGTTTCGGATAAGGATATCAAATAAAGCATATCAAATAAATTTAACCTTACTTCGTGATACCCGAATACTCCATATGATGGTATATCTTCATGCATTAGATATCTCAAATAAAAGGAACAGTCTTACTCAAAGGATAGGGACAAGCTAGCAGTGTAATGACAAGTTTAGTAGTGAGTTTAGTAATAAATCAAATAGCAAATTTAGCTGAACGTAAGAGTAGGAGATAGAGAGAAATGCAGTTGAAGAATGTATAGTAGTAGGTTGTATATTTGAGTGGTAGGTTCAGTAGCAAGTTCGGTAGTCTTAGAAAGTTTAGTAGCAAATTTGGGAAAGATGAGTTTTCTCACATTACTGTCTTATGAAAACTATAAAAATTCAATGTGTTTATATCACCTTTGGTATTGGGTTCGGAGCCCGTATATGTCTGTAGTCAGCTTATTCGTTTCATGCGATACCTGTAACAGAGTAATGGATTTATTATGTAACAATTTCTCTTTTTATTACGCTATATATGTATTAAAAGCTTGATCAAATTAGAAGGAGCACGTCAGGTCTGTAAGGATTTGGTACTCGGTGCTCTCTGCCAACACCCTAAGAGACATGGTTTGAGTACACAATGATTAGCTACTATTAAACGGTAATAGGACTAGGTAATATGGTTTTTCTAAACTAAGGAAATATGAATTAATAAAATCTAAAACCGTTTTTAAAGTTTAAAATCAATGTTTGTTTTCGATTTTCACGTCAGAAGTACGTATTCCATTATGCATTCCAATATCAAACTGGCAACTTTTTGATAGCTCGGGCAAGATAAGAACATTACGTATTTATGGCAAGCCTCCGTTTAAGGAGGGGGGGGTGGGGTTGGATTTAATCCGAATCGAACCCACGTCTTGACCTCGAGCTCTCTATATGCATAAACGTTATGTGAGCGTTTCATTGTTTATAGCATTAGTAAGGAGAAAAGAAAGTGTTTGATCCATTTTTAATCTTAGCTGCAACCCTTACCATATCCCCCTACTGGGCTACTGTCTAAGCTGGCTACGACTGGCTAAGAACGTGCCTATTTAATCTGATTACAATAATATTTCGAGCAAAATGCATACATTTAAGAAACTCTGTGCAAAAAGAGTAATATATGCCAAATTCTCTCACGTTGTAATTCTTGTCTGATTCCACCATCACTCCTACATATATTCGTGCTAGAAGATTCGTGCTACGATAACAATGTAAGGAATATTGTTGTTGTACATACTCTACTTTTGGTTAGCCGGCAATAGAAATGAATAGCCGGGTTCGAGTCCCCTGTCTGAAGGTGTCTCCTAACTTAACGCTCAAAGAATTGTATGTCGAGCGCTGTCAACTACTCTCTACTCGAAATTTTATTAGGAGTCTCCCGCCACTGCGAAAAATTATTATCAGGATCAATGTTTACCATCCTGAATTGTATTGGGTATATCGACATCAAGACTTAAAATGCGTTTTCGGTAAAATGTTGGTGATAGAATTTAAAGTTTTTTGATTTTAGACAAAAATCTGTTATCTTGTTCTAACATTGAACAGGTATCATGGACTGGTCTCAGATTATTCCTTATAATAAATTTAGTTTCATTGCCCCATCATCATTATTGCTACTACTTGCATCATCAATTCTTTTCATCATATTACTTCCTAAAACGAGTATCCTTTCGAAATAAAAGCGTTGAGGCTATAATCTGCTATACTGATCAATTATGGGTTCACGAAAAATGTATCACCCCATATGTCATTATAACGTATTACCTCATTTTGAGTCAACAAAATATAGGTATGATTGGTACAAAAAAAAAAATTATTTCCAAAACTATTTAATCCATCTATACGCCATTTTTCCTCGCTTTGTCGTAAATACACATGAATTGTAACAAACCCTTGCAATGCGTACGTCCGCCGCGTCCCAAGCGCGCTCGTAACGTCGCGACCCGAAAATTGAATGTTGAAAATGGTCAACTGGCCTTGAAATTGGGTAAGCAGTAACTGAATGATACCCTCGGTTTAGAGTAAGTACTTTGCGAGTTGTTTCCCAACAACAGCGATGTATCCCTACGTTTTATTGGCTCTGGGACAACCTTTTTCGGGTTTAACAATTCACGTATCTCAGTGTTACCGACATGGGGTTAGAGATGAAAGTTTGACGGATCGTTTTGTTGAATACTTAAGTTTATTTTTCACTTGCATCCGTTTGGTTATTTAAGCTGTCTTTATCAAATTCGTTTTACCTATCTTGACCTAATAGATAAAATTATGGGGAAGTTAGAAATCTCTGAAACCGGCGTGCATGTTTAAAGAGAATAATGGATACAGACGAAGCACGTCAGTTCTGCAAGGATACTCAAATTTAGCACTAGGTGCAGTCTGCCTACTCCGTGTAGAACCTGGTGCGATGATATAATAATAACAAATTTCTTTACAGAAGCACAAACAAATTTAGTAATTAAGCAGGTTCAAATAACACAGACGCCCAGTTTGAAATCGGCGACAAAGTGAAATTGAAACGTCTCAGGCGAATGTGTTCACCCAACCACATTTTCAAAGTCGTAACACAGCGTCAATTGCAAACTGGTAGAAAATGCCGTTTTAGCTACCTTTTTGTGTAGTACCTATATACCAGTTATACCGTTCAATGGGAAGCGTGGATGCGTCCTAAGATCGATCACTCGGATAAGGTTATTGGTTTACCACGCGAATCTAAAGAAGTTTCTTCTGTGACTGGCCTTTGCAATAAAGAAGATTAAAAGTACTGTTAGCAGAAGCAATCCATCAACGTGGTCAGCAATGAAAGATGTTAGACGAACCAAAGAACGGTATGAGTAAAGTTAAATAGTTCGCAGCTAACAGAGTCGGAACTGAGAGCTAAGAACTTCTTGGAACAAAACAAATTCGATAACGCTCAGATGGATGTTGGGTCCGAGTGGACTGACTTGTTCTGTAACAAGTTAACGAAAGAAGTCGTGTGTGTAGTCTCGAGAAAGAATCAGGAAGTTGTAAATAGATGACGTATTCGATCTACCGACATCTCTTTCGGCTTCCAGACGCGTCCGCAAGTAGAACTGAGTGTAAAACTTCGAACATTCTTGCTAAATAGAAGTATTTCTACCATACGTTACTATCGATGCATTGTTATTCTTCGTACACTAAAAACTATTTCCACTGATGATTACTGCTTTCGTTTTTATAGAGTGAAAAAGTTACATATTTTTTTAAATTTTAACTTTAATTTTTTAAACCTTACTTAGACATAAAAGTATGTCTTCATACAAGCTGTCACGACCAATTGTCGTGGAGGTATGTACAGATTAAACATCTCCAGCGACTGTGGTCCCTTAAAACTCCTTTTGGCTCATCTCCTTGTTTTTCATCAACTAAGTATGTAGTTATTTATCAGCAAATTTATGATTCATCTGCCCTTCTTCTTTATATTCTCTTCTTTATAAATCCGCTTTGTTACAATACTATCGTTCTATTCACACAATATTGTAGTTAAATAAAAATAAACCATAGGCCTGGAATTTGCTTTCTTTGTTTTCTTTTCGCTCATTTAATACGCGTTATTTATCGCAGGGGAATTTTCTAATAAATGTTATTCACACATCACAGAGCACCGTCGCTATTGTTTACATGTTTCCGAACTATAACTGGAAGACAAAGGAGAAAGTTCATTCAAAGTCCTTATATCGTCTAGTCGCGTGTAAATGATACAATCTTAAAAGAAAAGCACAAAAAGTAAACAAATATGCTTTAGTTATCAACCAGATGTAATAGATATAATTACCCATTGGTTTTAAAAATCCTTAATTGAAATGTTATAATGTATTACCTGAATTAAAAGATCGCATTCTTTAGATTTAAAGGTGGATGCAAATTGGTTCTATGGTTTTTAAAATATGTGAAGTAGGAAAAATTATAGTTTATTTTTTTCTTACAAGTCAATGTACAATAATAAACTAATTCGTTTTATTGGTTACAACAGTAGTAACACTGAAGATAAACATAACTATTGTTATATCAATAATAATAAATAACAATAAAAATTAATAATTTGAAATGGAAATAAACATTATGGTTTGTTAACGAATAATACTAAAAAAGATTGCGTGACCACCATTTTGTGTTGTCTATACGCCATATAATATTATATAAATCGAGTGCCGAGTTGTAGTTACGTTGACTTACTTTAGCATATTCAAATTTCGAATTGCCGCGTGAATCCGGACTGTTTTCTGTTTACGAAATGTATTGAGGTGTAATACCGTATTTCCATGTTTTTGTTTCATCTAATTTATTTCCGGCGTTTGTATTTTTATAAGGTGCTGGGCCGGTGTCAGTAACGGAAATTATTTAAACCTTTTGGTGCGATTGTAAATAAGGTCAAAAACCGGGAATTTTTCTTTGATTTTCAAATAAATGGCAGCTACATTTTATCCAATAAGCGCATTATTAAGGAATGTCAAGATTGACATTTATTTAATTTGACAGTTTATGGCGCGCAGAAATCGGGACGTCCATTAAAGACTTAAAGAGATAAGCTTGTCTTGAAAATCATGGTACAGTATTTCATAGGATAAATAAATTTTCTTCAAGTACTTTATAAACCCAATTTTTTTAGGTGTATTTTAAAGAAAACTTTTAGAACAGTGTTATCAAATGAGTGTGCGCCTTAGATATATGTACTGGTGTCTTGCTTTATGTTGTCTTATGTTGCCTTAAATAGGAAAAACTAAGAACTTGACGACGACTTGCGAATGTTTTGTCTTTGTCGCTCATAACGCATTACAAACATGATAGACAGAGCCATTATCGCTCTATTAATCGTTACGAAATGAGTGCAGTCAGCTACTCATTATTATAATCTTGATTATTATCTGATCATAAGCTTATCTCAGTTCACTGCAAGACATAAGATTCCCCCAACCTTCAAAAACGTGTCTAATATATGTTTATGAATCTCTATTAAAGGCTTGTCACGATTTTGCTTACCGTACCATATCGTTTCTGTTATCCCACCATATCAGGGCTTCGAGCGTTTCTTTCATTCTCTTTTCATACTGAGTAGTCACGCATGTAGGCTATTTATTATCATCTCATTTTTACTTCCACTCGGCTCGAGCTATCTCAAATCTACCCTCGCGCGATGGAAATTACTTCTTTAATACGATTACACTCCCCGAATGTTACTCCATGAAGGGAAATGAAGAGAAAGTGGTAGGGACTATAATATTTATAAGGTTAAATTTAAGTAGTACCGGCAAATGAATTTAAAATTTTTTATTAGAAAATTTAATAATGATTTTAAGATTTACCAAATAGGTCAGATACTGCCTCAAAACACGTCTCTCTCATAGTGATCGTATAACGTGGTAAAAAGTGGCAGTCTACAATCCTCTGCCGCTCTCTCCTTCGGGGAAATATAGGCGTGATATTATGGTACTGCCTGATAGCGAGATAATACTCCCTGAATTCGGCTTGTTGTGGATGAAGTGAGTGATGAGGCTCTAAGAATAGAATATTTGGTATTTGGTGCTCTCTGCTAACAGTGTAAGGGACCTGTCATTACAATATGACAATAATAATATTGATACTTAAATTTAAGCTATTTGAGGTACACTAAGCACTGCTACAGCTATTAATTGTAACTTGACGTTAAAAACTGTTGAACAATTCTTAACCAGTTCGAGGTTTTGGTTTCAGTTTTTAATATTGAGGTATACGGGTAAATGTACTATTACTGTTGGTAACAAAAGTGCTTATAGAAATGACAGAATTTTACGTCTCGTAAAATATTTTTAAAATTTTTTTTCAGGTCAGTACATCCCGAAAATATAAAGAAGAGAGCTAAAAAAATATCTATTAACATTTCCAAGCATTCAAAGATTGGAATCTCACCTCGACATCATTGGTATGGTAAGCTTCCATTTTCAAAATAAATTAAATCCAACGGCCATTCAAAGAGTTGAAAGAAACGAGAATGGAATAAAGATAAGTGAGTTGACGTGGAAATCTGGGCTTTCATCTTTAATTATTCGCTTTGTAAATCATGACTGGCCTGAAATAAAACAAGACGACTAGGTTGGTTATAGCTGCCGTGGATAAAAAAAACCTTAATATTTTTTCCGAAAATTCGCGAACTCGTGTTTGGTGAGATATTTTCAGTGGCTCAACGAAATTAAATTACATTTTAACTTCACACTTTCGTTGCAGTTGCGATGAAGTTACAGCTTGTTAAAAGGAAATTGAATGGAGACTGGATGAAATGTTACCTATGATTCAAAATTTTATAGATTTTTGAATTCTTGGATTTCTATCGTGCTCATAATTATCATTATAAAGTCTTTTGTCGATAAACTATTAGACACGAGTCTCCTCTCTGCAATAAAAGGGTTAAGGACGTAGACTGCCATCAGTAAACATGTTGTAAAGAGCTGTGCACCAGTATTTGGACCTAGAATCGTCGGATCCGGTGGCTGAATTCTACGCCACTAGACTCATTGCCAAGAGTTGCGCCTATTTCAAAACTACTATTTTAAAACTCAACTTCTTTTTATATAATCATGGTAGGGCTTTTACGGGATAGGCTAAGAACACCGAATACCGATTACCATATTGTTTTTTCTTATTTTGATCATAAAAATATTCTCGCAAAACTATACTCGTAAAACTTTTTACTCTTTATTTTACCTGCTTTTGGATGACAGTGTGAATGTACGAGTGGAATTTCAAATTTAGAATGTCCGCGGAGCCGCGCGCTGCGTTCGCAGATATTGTGATGCAATTCCGGTACGTTCTTTTATTTCTGGTTATTTGTCGCCGTCGGCGGCCAGTCCTATTTGCAGTCCGAATTTAAATGTGCTCTCGTCGTAATGCGAAATATTTTTTTTCAAAATATCCAAGTTCATTTTTCACGTTGACAAGATGAAAAGGGTTTATAATAAAAGAAAACGAATATTTATATATTTCGCGTAGCAGTTTCAAGCTACAGATAAGAAATAATATTGAGTTATAATAGAAAGCAGATAACGGTAAAGCAGATATACGGTTTCATTGGTTAAATGTAACCGAGCGTTCACATTGGTTGTAAATGTTAGTCACAAAGTTCTTTTCTAAATGCCTAATCTGTTTCTTAATGTCAACTTGCTACGCATACTCGCGTAGTACGAGTATTTACAATGTAGTCACAATATAAGTATCTAAAAGTTCTTTGAACTACAAAAAAGATCTTGCAAGATACGTATGTCTTTTGATAGTTGTACTAATGATAAAGCATTATCGTCATCTCGTATGATGATACGTCATCATCTTCTTCTCGTATGATGATGATTATCACCAACCATTTTTATCGATTCAGTACTGGACATGCGTTTTCTGATAGAATAAGAAAGGCTGTCGTACGTATGTAACACTGACCAACTGCGGTTTAGTAGACTTTAGACGCCTTAGATAACATCATGGAGAACTTTTATTAATGCAGATTTCCTCAAGATATTTTTCTTCGTCTTTGTTATAAATTTTCTATAAATATTTTTATAATAGTTACAACTATTAATGAGCAGCAAACACTATGTTACTTTCGTTAGTCTGACTTAAAATATAATCTTGACTTTACACAATATAATAGTAATGCTTCATATTATAACTTTAATTACATCGTTACGCCAGGTCCCTCCCGGGTTAAGCAGAGAGCAGCGATTGTTAAATATCCCTGTCCTTACAGACCCGACGGTCGCCTGCATTTCTTTTTATCTCCTGACTTTATTTTCAATGAAACCTGTTCTCGGTAATTAGATCCATAAATTCGCGGAACGCTATTGTAGCGTTCCATAGCTTTTACGTTTAAAAACTCCGCTAGGGTTTTGTATCTGTGATTAATGTTTTTTAAAGTTCCCATTTCCGTTTCCGTCATTTTTGCAAAACCATAGACAAAGCGCGCGTAGGTAAGCGGAAACAAATTGCAGGCTGAAATATTGGGGTGAATTAATGTACTGCTGTTTTTATAAAAAAACACTGACGGAATGTTCGGTATAAATTGTTTTTTTTAGTAAGTACTGTCGTATCTTGAGATTATTAGTCTTTTTTATCAACTGACTACTGAAAATGTTTTATTAACATTATATGTTAAATAACGTTTAGTATCATTATATGACGCTACGTAAATCTATATAAGTACGTAATAAATTTATACTGTTTGTGTAGTTTTATTATATATCAATCAATTATATTTATTGTAGTATTTACAACATTGTAAAATTCAAAAACAAAATAACAATGTATGAACTTCCTGAATTGACTATGGATATCGAAGAAAATATGGAACAAGCTTGCCTTTATGTTTGAAAAAGGAACACAAGCCGGAATCCGAGTAAATGGCCAGATATATAAGTAACAAAAGAAAAGCACAATGGTGTCGGGAAAGGAATATCTAGCCGCAAAGGGGAAACAAAGAGATTTTCATATTGATGTCTTGCGAGAAAGTTATGACTTTCACCTTTTTGATGTTTGCAGGATATTTATGATAGATTGTGATACGAACTGTCAAACCTAACGACGTAATACGGCTTGAGACATAAGAGTTTCAGATACATTCAGGTTTAATTTGTGTTAAATTTTTACGTTGTAAATAATTGTTCCGTTGTGTAAACAAGCAATTTTTTAATAGATACTAATGTAACGACACGCCAGGTTTGTTTGGGATGGGCAGAGGGGATTTATTAACAAAATCGGTCATCCCGCGTTTATATCTGCGTTTAATTTTTGTCGATGTTACCAGTATTTATGTTAGCCATATTTATGGTAACATTGAAATATGACAAAAAAAAACAAATCTGTCGTTGCCCAAAGACACGTTGGTTTTTTCTGGCGCAAAATTGAAATGTACGAGTTTACGAAACTGTTCGCGGTTAACCTAACTCTATAATCTCAAAATCTAAAACTACAAGACGAATCATGAGTTTTATATCAACATGTACGCGATGCAGAGATATCAGTCAAAACATGTGGTAATGTTACAAAGAGGTCACTAAAGATGTAGTAGTTTGCTATGACGCGAATTTCAAACGAGTTTAAACTTTAATGTATGAATATAGAGAAAAATTTACTATATCTGTATGACATTAGTAAGTATTGGCCAATAATACATGGCAGCGACGACTAATTATAAAAGAAAAATTGTCGTAATACGGTTAAAGTACGGATTATAGGCAAAAAAAAAAACTCTTGTCTATGCCCCCAATTAATATACAACACACGAATCTTTTAATTGCTAACATATATTTGTATTTAGGTACTCGTATGTATAATTTCGTTTCAGTATTATATGGTTTAAGCCCTTGTACGAGGAAAGCAGAAATATTAATAACATTTGTATGGAGTTCAGAGGTTGTTAGAGAATTATAATATACAAAACACTGGTAAATATGTATGTACGTAAGATGTAATTTCTTCAGCTCGAATCGCTAAGAACATGTTAATAATTGGATCGTAATAATTAGATTTGTGGATTTTGTTCCAGAACTTTCCGTTCGTAAAAATTTGGTTTGTAGTTTCAAGTTCTAGAATCGTCCCAAGCCTGGTTACGAGTTACTCGTAGTTTGCATATTGAATCTCATACATCGACCCCAACTTTTTACGGGCGGTAAATAACCTGTACACAATGAAAATACGTAAAACTTAACGTCACACTTGCAATCCCTGAAAAGGTAGGCAGAGATGTGTAGTACACTTCGACCTTCACCAGCTGAGTTTACGTCCCGCCACGGAAAAGTTGGTGAGCCTATTGGTGAGCCTACAATACACTGGGAACAGATCTAGATTCCGAGATATTAATAGAAATTTCTATTAGAAAATCTAAGTTACAAATATCCAATAGTAATACGTAGCGTAAATACGTAAATGAATATATTATTATTATTACATATAGCGCGCATAGTAAGTTCGTAATCGGGCGCTCATAAAATTGTACGCGATATCACAAGATGCGAGAATCGTGACGTGAGTTTTAATTGCATTGAGTAAAATTAGCTATAGAGCCTTATCCGTCTCCAGAACGAACCATTAGGTCAAGGTGGCGCTCTTGGGCACACCACGTTTGCATAGCAGATGGCACGATTTCATTGTAATTATACATATATATCATTACCTCACATATCTTGTACTATATACATATATATACTTGCTAACAAGTACCTACTCAAGTCATGTACGTAACATGTCATATTATCAATGATTAACGAACAGAAAATTTAACCCACATTATTGGTTCATTTAGAAGCTACTTATTTTTTTTTAGTATTTCGTGTTTCTCGTAATATAATTGTAAATGATGTCATGTGTTATGTGCTTATTTAATTGGTTTATAAGAAAACGTATAATGTAAGTACAGAAGCTATAAGGAAACTACATTATTACAATTTAAAATCGATTGCTAGTTTCCAGAAATATAGTTATAAGAACATTTTTCAGTTGTTTTTTATAAAAAAATTAAGTAAGTATGTGAATATACTGTAAAATTGTACCAGATATCCTGAATAGGCCCATGATTTAAAAATTACGAACTAATTAAATTGAAATGAATTTTCAAAGAACTATTTGCGAACGTTTAGGTACAGCTCTGTGTCGTGATTACATTTTGAAAAATAAATGAAGCACTCTACATGCTGCATTAATCAACAAATTGATTTAAAACAGAATTAATTATTATTTACTTATCATTAAAATCACAACTATAAACGTTTCGCATACTGTATATTACTTATTATACATAGTTAAATTTTTACGAATTCTCATTAAGGGCAAAAAGCGTGGATAATATAAATATAGATATGTAAATGTTGCACGGAAAGAAGCAAATGCCCATTTATTTGGTGGTGGAGTAAGAAGTCTCCGAAATCAGCTTGCGTGAAGAGAGTGACGAATGTAGACGAAGCATGTCAGGACTTTAAGGGTAGACTTATAGAATCCAATTAGGCACTCGGTGCTCTCTATTTACCTCATAAAGGACCTAGCGTGAAATAATTCCTATTAATTTTGAAAGATTATTTTCGCCTACCTTCAGGTAGTGAGACGAGCGCTCCACGAGGAACTTAGGCAAACCACATCAGGTTCTTCAATAAAGAATGCACAAAATTTTGCACAAAAGGACGATACTGGAGTCTGCGCAAATGGTCCGAGCCGTCATGGACGATTTACAGTACTTTATCCTTTAAAAAAATTCTCAAGTTCTGTTTGCGTACACGCGCAAACAAAAGACGAAATAAAAAAATCAAAGGTACATTAGCTGGTTCCATTTGTGGCCGTCCTTGTTACCATAAAGGGACCTTCCTTGTACACAGAGCATCAGTATTCAATACTTTGCCAAGGTCAGCGGCATTGCGATCAAATACATACAATTATGTTACGCCAATTAATATTTTATCATTGAACGAACAGTTAGGGCTTTGTTGCCGCTATATTATGTGTGCGCGACTTACGTAATTTATGCACAACCATAGTATCACTGTGTATACGTCTAAAGCGGACTTACATGCGTTTTACCTAACATCACACCCGTAATCCTCAAAGAGGTAGGCAGAGAAGTGCTGTACACTCCCACGTTTCACCAGTTACGTTTAAGTCCCATGGAATAGGTGGTGAGCCTATTGCCATACACCGGGCATAATTCCAGACTCCGAGTTACTACTGGAAATACTAAAGTAGAAAAATCAAATAGCATCCCACCCGGGATTTGAATCCAGGACTTCCCGATCGGCAGTCGCGCTTGCAACCAGTCGACCAACGAGGCAGTCAACATGCGTTTTACATCATGTGCAATTTATTTATGGTAGGTACTAATGCCGTAAATAGATGTAATTACGTTAGTTACGAATGATCAGCAAATATTCAGATAAGTTAGTAAATCATTGTTTGCTTAAAACTGCTAGCATTTTAGTATATAGATATTAGAACTGAATTGACTTTTTTGAATTGCCGTTTTATATTGCTTTTAACGACTCTTTTACAGCCCTGGAGCCCAGGTTTTTACGTCAGTTTTTAAATTTGCAATGCAAAGGAGTCGTTTGTATCGATAGGTAAAGTTTTATTTCGAATATATGTACTCGTACACATGACTACGAAGCTGCATTTATTACTTTTTATCGCCGCTTTCGGCTATCACGTTCAAATACATAGACGTATAGATAATAAAAGTTTGTAATGTGTTTCTATAACTTTTTTTTTTTATTCTACTATATCTAATCGTAATCTTAGACCTAATATTGGCATAAGCATTCACACTCCGTAAATGCTCATTGTAAATATCAAATATTTTTATCGTGTTTTTGATAGATACATATTTTTGTAAATTTTTAAAAAGTTTTCATATACACATATTAAACTTTCATATCTATCCTAAAAATAGCATTGTTACATTCAAAATATAAATATGCTGATTAGATTAAAAATTACCATTTTTTTTGTAATTTGTTCCGTATCATCCAGCAAATATGTGCAATCGAGCAAATTGTGGATGTGGAGTTGGGTCTTTGACTCTACATAGCTAAACTAGTTTGGGGCTATTTCTAAAGCTTACTAAAGGTCAGATCTAGAGTTCATTGATTGTTTACTACAGTTTGTTGTATCTCCGTGCAATGATCCCGCGGTCACATCGGTCGCTTTATAGCCCATTCAGAGCAACAGGTTTTTTTCTTGAAATTACATACGCAAATGAGATACGAAATGGACCACGTCTGCCTCGTTAATGAACACTGCAGTCCGTTTAAGTTGTAAAATCGATATCAAAGGCCATTATTTGGCATAGGTCTGCGGAGAAACTAAGAAATAGACAAATTTTTCTTATATATTAAAAAAAAGTAACATCACGCCTGTAATCCCCGGAAGGGTAGGCTGAGAGGTGTACTACACCCCCACGTTTCACCAGTTACGTTTAAGTCCCATGGAATAGGTGGTGAGCCTATTGCCATATACCGGGCACAATTCCAGACTCCGAGTCACCACTAGAAATTCTAAATTAGAAAAATCCAATAGTACCCGGACCCGGGATTTGAACCCAGAACCTCCCGATCGGCAATCGCCCTTGTAACCGCCCGACCAAACAGGCAGTATATTTTTTAGTTTTTCTTAATTTATTATGGTGTCAGAACGCGACTACCACTGAGAAAATCTCGCGAAAAACTCAAACAAATTGTTCTTTTTTATCCTTTTTAAAATGCCTATTGCAGTTCCCATATTTTAAATGTTATACAAATCGTTATAAAACGATAACAAATGTTTAACTTAAGTTCTCAAGTACCCACACTAAAGTTGAAAATTATTTGATCGTGAGTTGAAACAGCGACGGTGGGACGCGCAAAGGCTGCCGAGTTTCATTTCTGTTACACCGGATAAATAAATTAGACATATGTATTATTGTCAGTTTTGTCCATTAGTCATTTTCGTGCTTACAATCGTTTAAATTCATAACAGACCAAAGGTAATGGATAATTGTTTATGGTTGAGACCCAAAATAATATCATCATCATCATCAGCAATCCCTTCTGTTATAGAGATTTTCGGCAATCAGTGCTCTCTGCCTATCTCTCGGGAGACCTGGCGAAACGATATAATAAAAAAGTAAGTATACAACTATAAAACTGTTAATGGAGAGGATGGATTATAAGCTCATGGGGAATGTCAGCAGTAGTTACATCCAGTTTCTAAACGCATCGTTCGAGCTCCTCAATAACATTTTAGCGAACTATTTTAATTAAACCGACGGTGCGCGATAGCGGCGCTGTTCAAGGTTCACGCAGATTAAAAGATTTCTTATGATTTGATGGGAATTTATCCAACGAGAAAATTAAAATTCAATATCCAATTAATAAGAAACGATAATCTTCCGCAGATTATGTCTGAGTGATGAAGCTCGTAATTAGAGATAATGAAAATAATATTATAATACTTACCCGCTTTTTTATATTA
>DWME01000122.1:0-45326 GCA_018244795.1 Parelbella ahira ahira | reverse complement strand
ATTAATACACGTGAGACAAAAAGCAATTTTCTCTGAAACATCTACAATGACTCTCGGCTCCCCGCTCCACCCACCACCCCCAGCCACCCCTAGCTAGGCGGCGGCCTCAGTACTTTGCAGGCTATATTGTCTGTGGCGTCCACAACTGTGCCAACGTTATTAGCATATTTCTTACTACTTCTAAGATAAGTGTAGTGTATGATGCAAACTTATATAACAATCCTTAGTGAGTGTTTCGACCTTAAACAATAACATAGCCTGGGTGTCTAAATATTTTAATTATCTTTTTACTAGTTGAGGGCGTTTATACCTATTATGCTAAGTCCTTCTTGGCAATAGGCTCACCGCCTATTCCATGGGACTTAAACGTAACTGGTGAATCACGGACGTGTACCTACTACACCCCTCTGCCTACCCTCTCGGGGATTACAGGCGTGATGATACGTTATTACTACGTCTATTATATTACTACGTCCTTGTAATGTGAAATAATATAAAAGTTTGCCCTCTAATAGAACTGCTGTTATATTTAAACGACGTAGCCACCTCTAATAGTTACTCTACCTACAAACATCGGGTATTTACCTAATACAAATAAAAAATACAATAAAAAATAGTTGTCTTAATTATGTCAACAGATATTATTCATAGATATTACGTCCAAAATAAGTTTCTCCCGGTAGGTATGAAACCAGAAACACGATAACTCTGTTTATGTCCGTTTAAAATTCTGCTACATGAGGTCGTTGCGCTCTATCTACCTATACCGTGCGTGTTAACAGGTTTTAAATACCTAACTACATAAATAATTATGTTATACCTATTACACTCCAGTCATTCGTAACTACGAAAAAAACACCTAATTGATTATGCAAATTGATAACAATGTTTGATAACTTCTCGAACTTGTTATATGATTTGATTTACCCACGAGAGTTCGAGAAATTTCTAGAACCACGATTGGCGCTTAAGGAAGGTTTTGGTCGTAATTTGTGTTTTTCTAAAAATGTGTACTTTTAGTTTAATCTAGATACGATCTGCAGCAACGATGTAATGTAATAGCAAGTGGCAAAGCGTGTTTAGTGTAGGTAAGCAGAGACAGGTGGACTCATCTACGCATCATGTTGTTGTTTGGTCCAGCTGATATATTGTTTTGAATACGCCTGTGCTACGGAGCAGTAAGCTCTTCTGCCCTTTGTGCAGTTGTGAAAATAAAATTGCTCACATTTATACAAATAAGGGTTCAGCGTATCTGCGTGTTGTTACCGGCGAGTCGGCGTAAACCAGTCGGAGCTCGTACACGCCGCGGTGTAGATAATGCGTTCTTTCAGACAATAATGGACGGTTTTTTGTGTGCGATATGCAAATGTCTATAGAGCGTCTAAAAATATTTCGTCGGCGGGATCGTATTTCGTCGTGAGCCGCTCCGATGGGAAAGTCCGTTGTAGCAACAACAATAGGCCGCGCCAATCGCTACCCGGCTCGCACACAATAGACCGTTTTCCTTTAGCCACGCCCGACAATGCCAGCACGCCCAGCGTGCTCCGCGGCTCCGGCGGCTTCGGAATAAAGAAAATTTTCTTCACGAACACGAGTGTAACGGCGATTGTATCGACTTTTTAAACGCCCTCGTAGATCGCACTCCCACCTGGCTCATTGTGGTGTGCGAGTTTCCACAATGCGCGTCTGTTTCGCACGGCACGCACACTGCACCGCGCGACACACTCAAAGACGCTCGCCTGGGCGGGGCCTAGAACGGGACGGACGTCGCCTAGTCGCCGCGCGCGGCCGAGCGAGAGAGAGCGACGCGCGACCACGCACACAATATCCTCCGCTAGAAGAGGACGGCCGCACCGCTTTGTATAGATTCCGCGCTGTTATTCCGCATAGACAATCGCTAGGAAACGCATCTTCAGTTTTAGCACCGTCCGATCTTTAAAATGACGATTGTAAATTTAGCTAATATTTCACGTTTGCCCTGGATAGGTCCAGTGCGGCTGTAAGGCGAGGCGTGCGGCGCTCGAAGGACGGCATTGTTCGTAGGGCAGTGACATCGGCTCGGTGCGTCCCTGTCGCTCGCGCGGCGCGGGGCGGTGGTCATTGTAGCGTGCGCGTATTGTCGGCGAGTTTCGATCTGCCAGCATTGTGTGTCGGCGCCGCGCGCTAGTCGGACGTGTGTCGCGCTCCCGTATCGTACACGATCGCGAACTATTCTTACCCCGACTTATTTGTGTTGGACCATTTTCATTTTTGTTCTGTGTTCCGTTTGTGTGTTATATATTATTATTATTTTCTTGTTAATCCTGGTGACTGTAAGGACTGTGAGAGTATAATGCCAAAGAATTGTTGTGATAGGACGAACGGACGAGTTAATGTTTAGTTGTTTTTCTTTTTTATTTTTTAACGTCTTTTAAACGTTCGTTTCGTCTTTTATTTCACTGATGTCTCAGCAGGCGAGAGGAACAATGATAACGCAAATGAAGGTGAGTGCATTTAAGTACAATACTTTTTACAGTCTCACACATTTTCTTATAAGAATATTTTCTTTTAACGGACTGGCGAATATTTAATACAACTTTTCATATATCAGCTTACCTTTGGCGTAAGCCAAATGGGAAACACTGTAGTTTCCGTCAAATATTATTTTGGATATGTGCTTAATAATTAAACTAAAGATTAATTTACAAGGTGCGTTAGAATAATTTTATTGTATCACACAAAATTGACATTTGAAGCTCCATAAATACTATTAAACCTGCAATCGTGCGGTATTTTAGATATGTTTTTAAGTTTGTTTTTTGATTCGTGGTCATTTGCAAGTTCGTTTGTAATGTTCAGTTTATAAGTGATATATATGTACATATAGGTACCTTCCTCTTCACATCATGAGAGCCTATGTCTACCGTGAAATATAAGAGACATGTTTCATTTATGTAAAACTGTAACCTAAAACAAACGAATGGATCGTCTGGTCCACATCCAACTGGTAACGTTTGAGGACCTGTTCTATTGTATCTATACTGAAATATTATCTGTAGGTTCATAGCCGTCTACGATTTATCATTGAATGATTCGAAAAATTTTAAATTATTTTGATTTGTCTAATAAGTAGATACCTATTCTAGAATAAACATCGTACCTGTCCTTATAAATATTTAAAAGTGTGTGCAGTATTGCGATCTGAAATATCTGTTATTTGTATCGGGCAGGTAATTAGAAGTAGGTACATACATACATAAATAAATTTTACATATTACTAATTTCTACTGTTACCTAAAACGTTGTTTATACTTTATTTATATTTATTTCAATTATTATATGTTGGTATTAACAATTCGTTACTAAAAGGTGGATTCGTTTCATCTCGAAACAATAGGTAGGTACCTACCTACCCATATCGATATAGTAAATGTTTAATAAATACGTAGACATACTTTACCATTTGCAATGGTTTCAAGTACCTACCTACTCTGGGAGAAAATTGAAATAATTAAGTAAATGATTCTTTTCAAATTGGCACACATTGGCCAACATTGGCGGCACAGATGTAAGTGATACTGGCTATATTGTTATGGCTTTTATTTATAAGACAATCAAGATCTCATCTGGTACCTATATTTTAGTAGTTTCAGCCACGTCGTTTCTCTGAACTTAGTTCCGAAATATGATTAAAAAAACCTTCATTAAAATGTGAACTAAATTGTTTTATTATGAGTTTTATTTACTGCTGTCGACGCAGGAGATGTATGTAGGTAGATACATATTACCTAATGTTAGGTGTACATCAGCATCTAGAGATATCTTATCAGAAATGAAATGCGGTGACTGGAGTTGTTCCTGAGATCAGACACAGATGTGCTGTTTTCCTTCGGGACTGAATTAGAACGCCTAATGTGGGTAGTGTAGTGTAGGGTAATGTCTGTCTGTCATACGTTCAATTTGAAACCCGTTATATCCAACTTTGAAATCTATATTCATCTGAATTCCATCTGTGGTTTAGTATACGACTCCGGCAGATGTTCTGATTTATTTGAGCTATTTGGACTCTAACAGGCATAACGATAGTTGTATTGTTATTAAAGCAGTAGGTATTACTACTTAGTACTAAATAATATCTAATAATACAGTAATAAATAATCGTAATTATAATTAATGAATTTAGATGTTTTTTTTTTAATATAAAAAAAATGATTTAAAATACAAACGCTAAAACAACTAACGGAAAGATGCACTGCGATCTTCAAGGTGCGAGGAAACATACAATATTGAGTTATCAACCATGTAAGATATTAAGATTCAATGTTGATCTAAGTGAGGGTAGTCCGATCTAATCACTCATAAGTGTACCTTGGTAATATACTTATTGTAGTTGTCTTAAAAATATAACTATACTTAATTCCGCAATAGTTAGACATAAAACAAACCATTACGAAGTGCTTATGAACGGTAAACATAAAACCAATTGTAAGTAAGGCCACTCAGCGCCACCTGTCGTGCAGAGCACCCGCTACGTATCCGATTTGCTGTGTTGAACAAAGGTTGACGAAAACAGACGTCATTGCCTCAATAGTGTTTTTATCTATTTATCAAGCTTAGACGAATATCGGCAGGTGCGATTAGAAGCTTTATATTTTGGAAGATTTAGAGCTTACTTCCTTGCTGTTCTTCTGCTGTTATTAGGTAGGTACTTATAATAGGGGTTGATAGCCAACTACCCGGAGGAATTTATTAAGCCGTTTCGTCGTGACTTCTGGCGAAGGATCGATTGTTGACGTGCTTTCTAAAGAATAAACGAATTGACAAATTGTTAAAAGCGGTCTGTCTAACTACTGGTGAGGGATCGAATTGAAGCGTTTACTATTCTAGACTACACTCTAGAACAACAGCTGGATTTCGAGGATAATAAAAACAATTAATTACTTTAAAGTATAATATGTTCGTTATTCCGAAATATATTTCGAAGAAAATGTCAGGATAAGCCACATTAATTTATGTTAGAGTTGTTTCAATATTAGTAACATGTCTACTTCTGACTGCTCTCATGAGTTATTTTACATTGAATGACTGTCTGTTGACAACTATGTGCCCAATTGTAACTATCCGGTATAATACCTACATTAATGGAATAAAAAATCCTCCCTGATTTTTTGTAATACAACAACAAATGTTACACAGTAATAACTACCTACAAAAGTAGAAAATGTTTTGCAGTTTGAATTTGGAACCAACGTTCAAATAGCCGCGCGTTACCGAATAACGTTTACCCAATTAGCATATTTCCATCTGATAACTCTCAAAAGTCTAACGTTGAATCAGTGTGGAACAGGTGGAGGGACAAGTTCAAACAACTACCAGCTTCGAGGTTACGAAATATTTATTGTTCAGCTGTTATTTTAAAGGTTTGAACGCGTTTAATTCAGGTATGTGGTGCGTCGTGGCTGACTTTGTATAATCAGCAGCTGAATGTTAATTCAAGATTCGTAATTTAAACGATGGAACTAACCCAAGATCGGCTTAGTCCATTCCGTCGTCGACTATCGTTGTACGAGTGGGTGCTGGGTACGTGTGTGACGAAGGACGCCGGTGACAACTGATAGCTATTCAGTGTACACTTGTAACTGCCAGCGGCGTTCCGAAACACAAGGAACGCGTATTACAGTGTTGTCGGACTCGGTTGACGTCCAAATTACTGCGTTTAAAATTTTAAATTATGCAGACTGTAAATTTCCTACTTGTCTCATCACTCATGGCTTAGCGATCGGCGAATATTCATGTCATCATCATTATCTTCATCACTGTCATCAACCCGTTTCATCATTCGATTTTTGCCAATGGATTTTCGTTCAGAATGAGATGGGCTTAGGGAATAATCTGACACGCTAGCCAAGTTCTTGCCAGACAACTTGTATCTTAGAGAACGTTACGGAGAATTTTTAAATAAGTATACAGGATTCCTCGCGATGTATTTCTTCCCTAATAAAGATTTTAATTTAAAGAGATGTACCTACGCCAAAATATGAGCACCGAACTCTAAGTGGGGGGTTGAATATAAAACAATCTAAAAGAGAAACATAGACATAGAGACATTCCTTAACTTGTTCATGCACAAATTTTAAGATTCGAATATTAGTCGTTGCAGATCCTAAAATGCATCTTTAGCGTCAATATTTTGTTTCCATTTTAGTTCACCGTACCGCGACAGTTGAAGCTATTTTATCGCAAACATATTTCCAACTGTACAGTCAGACACAAGTTTTACCAACTAAATGGGGTTTTAAAGATGGATTAATGTTCACTTCAGAGCGAACGAATCGAGAAGAATAAACTTACACTGATCATTAGACCGTGTAGTTTCGTTCGCTCGCAACCTCGTCATCCGCTGAAAGTGGAAGGCGCACCTTAAGACGTAATGAAGGAACTCCAAATGAACGCAAACCGATCTTGTTGTTTGGCGCGACGCGGCCGCGTGGTCGCGTGAGCCTTAATTTAATTCTTAAATTTCTTTTAATGTCCTTAGTGTTCCGCAATAAAAAGAGTTTCGTTAACGACTGTGTGGTTACGAATTCAGAATTCAGCAAATGCGAAACTCTCAAATGGTTCAAACAAAACGACGTAAATTCGTACGTTCCTTTATTTCCTCATGCATTAATATGGGATTCTTGTTCTCCCGGCCTTTTTCTATGCCTTGTTGAATTTATAAAGCCCCTTACTTATATATTAAAGCTGCTGAGCTACTCGCATTTGCATGAAGAAGACATTCAGGAGGTGGGTTTCAGAGGATCTGACGTTTTAATGTAAAGCGTTTTAATTCAGAATATCTATATTTTTGTGGATATTTATAATATGAGGTAATAAAATTGGACTCCTCTAGACCAACTCTCGTCGCGGATGCTTCGTACTAGCCCTGTTTTAACTACGGAGCTACGTATCGTATCTCCTACAGATTTCGAATATGTGGGACTCCCTGCCGGGATACATCTTATCCGATGCGTTTAGTCTGGAATTCTTCAAGACAAGAGTGAATTGGCACTTAATAGGTGAGCTAGCAACATCCTAAGCTGCATCTCGATTCCTATCCGGTGAGGTTGCGGGCCTATTGCTAAATAAAAAAAGTATATTCTAAGTCTGATCTAATGCAGTACTGAGTAGGTATGTACTTATGTTGCACGTTCTATAACAGTAAAAGTTAAAACCGCATTTGTAACTAAAACGAATATACACTTAAAATGAGTCCTGTTTGAAATTCCTTATATTTTTAATTTTCCCATAAGTAGTTATCCAATGTAAAAAAAACCAAAGAAAATCAAAAATCGATGACGATTAATAACAGATAGGTTTAGATGCTAGTTGGAACTTTTTGCATTCCTTAAACGACTGGGTAGCAGTCTAAAATATTCAAAGATATTTGAGTTTTTCTTCTGAAATCTTACATTCCTACTATCATTCTCATAATTTAAACGTCGTTTATATTGATCATTATGATCGATTCTAATTAACTGTTTAACGACCGTAATTTTTTTACTGATGAATATGTATTTGGCAATCATATTTTCACACTAATAAATATGGCAATGTAAAGGTCTCGTGATGAAATGTTAAGTTGCAACACAGTCAGTCTTATGTAGGTACACAAAACGACTCGGAAAATTTGTCTTACTGTAATGGTATCCTTTTGTATTCATTACATTCGAAAAATACATAAATATTAAAGTGGGTAATAAAACGTAAACGACGAAGATTGACCAAAATATACAAAAGGGGAGAGGTTTTGGATAAGTCAGCAAGAGTATGCCTAATTCGATCAGCATTTCGCAAGTGTGTGAATTGAAATAATTTTTAAGTCCAGTTCATTAATTATTCGAGCACGAAAACATAGGTACCTGACATATGTTTATAGTTTTGTTGAGCACTAAGCCTTTACGTTTTCCTCCCCGTAACACCATGGCGTTTTTCGTAAGTACCTCCTGAGAGATCTATGCCAGCAAGACCATAAACGTAACATCACGCCTGTGATTTCCGAAGGGGTAGGCAAAAGAGTGAACTAGATATCAGCAGTGGGATGTAAAACGAGTTGGAATCATATCCTTATCAATGTTTATTATATCTGCTCCCATCAAATATTTGAAGACTGATGTTAACAAGGATGAAGAGTAGGTAATCTGGTTTTACTTCATATTTGCATTTATTTCTCATATCTATTAATATTTTTGGAAGACATTCGAAAACTAATGTAGTGATTCTTATATTATAGCTTTAAGTCCGACGGCGTGACAATAAAATCAAAATGAAAATGTAGATGGTTCGTCGCGCTATTCGTAATAAGGTAGGTATATATTATTTGAATGTTTTAGAAAAATAAAAAAATCGTTACAATACGGAAAATTGGACTGGACTATATATAGTTCATATTTAGTTTCTTGACGAAGAGATGCTTTACAATATAACCAGGGTCTCTTCAAGGCAAGGGCGAGTAACCTATTCCTATACTTGATCGATTTTAGGAAATATCTTCCCTTTTTTACATTCAATATCGCGGCAGAATGCGATTGTATCCATAATTATTAATAAAAGGCCGCTAAGGTACGGCCTTTTAACGGTTACAAAAATACCTATCCATTCTAAGAAAAATTTAATTTTGATTTCTCTTTGAATTACGAACACGCGATCGGCCGAAAGACATCTAGCTACCTGTTAAACTAATATGACCGAATACTATTTTATATTGACAGCAAACTAAAATCTGTAATTTATACACATATTTCACCGATTTGACATCTGCTACCGTTGTTCCGTATTTACATTACGAAAAATAAAAAGGTTTATTGCAAAGTATTTTACACTTTATTAGCTTTAAATTACATTTTGATTCCTCCCTCAAAAAGTAATAAAATTGTGTAAGTACCTACAAAAGAACAATGGTTTCAGCATATTTTGAAAAAATTGCCAAAGCAAGGCAAAAGTCAGAAAGAACGCTTTTTAGATATGTATATATATATTATTCTGCTTTCCATAATATTTGACTCTTCAAGCAACATGCGCGGCATTTACAGATACCAAATATTCAACTACTCACTTGAAAATGTTATTATTATTAAAATAGTTTAGTTAACTGTTGTACAAAAGCGTGTCATGAAACTGATGACACATCATTGCCAACTCAGATACAACTCCTGGGCATTGCAAATTATTTAAATTATGTAGGTATGTAAACAACAATGAAATTCGAATCTTGTTACGGAATCGAAATGACACCATTTCCAAATACTACGATAGCATCACCAATTGTTTTTAATAAATATTATTTTTCTTATTAACCGACCGGAAACCGTCTCACGTATTTATATAAAACAGTGCCCGCAATGAAAACAGTCGTAAATCCAATCGAATATAAACCCTGCGCACCGGATGCGACGGTTATTAAAGAAAAATTGTATCTATTTAACCGAACAGAATCACTGAGGAGGTAACTTGGGAAAGAACGTGTTTAAATTCAGTTCGTAACAAGCTATAAAAACAAAGATGCGGTCAGTTTTAATAACCGATTTATCGACTTCTAAAGTCGATAGGATGTGGTCACGTTGAGATGGCGACGCTAAAATCAAATACTGTGGTCAATGTGAAGCGTTAAACATTTTACGATTCATAAGTCAATGAAGTAATGGCTGATTCGGGTCCCGCCTTTTTGATACTTCAAAACGATGTTGCTTATGGTCTAACGGACAAGGGGATAAATGAATTCTGTTTTTGCTTAATTTGATTGTCGTGTTACTTCAGCGAAGAGCGGCTCGCCAGATGTTCACACACGCAAGATCTAGATGTTTTATTAGGTAACTAAAGTCCAAGCGTAAAATAGTAGTGACTGCGTTTCGAATCAATAGCTAACAGTTTACATAAATCTATTTGATCTTAAGTACGTACTTGGCTACAGAATTACCTAAAGACCAGATCCAGCATCGAATACGATTTGAATTTTCTCGCAAATTCATCTAGCTATTTGTAAAAAATTGCAATATTAACGTGTCCATTCATTGTTACCTGCTTTTAACTACGATTATTATTTATATTTTAGCTATTCACTAGCCCTATTAACTAAATGCAGAGGAGTGAAAGATACGCATCCTGAGTTTGTTGGACATTTATATACCTACGTCTTTCTGTTTTCACGAAGACTCAGGAGCGGACACTTTTTGTATTACATGGTCGAGTACAAGTATGTACAGTACGCAGAAAAACGAAACATAGTTTTGCGATCTCCATTGTAAGAAGAGACATCAATATTACTGGTGTGGCAGTATAAAATAATTTAATTCATGTTGCCATATTAGCTACCAGACACGCGATTGCTGAATGGGTGACATAGTCAATTATTTCAGATTTGCAATTATAAGATTGAGGATAGTTCATTTGGGATTATTTGAAGCGGAGTGCGGCTAACGTATCTATAAAAACTTACTATGTATATGGGTAATTCATGATACTGCCGCAAACTTAGTTATGACGGTGTGCCTAGATGTTTAGGGTTATACAATGTTATAGTGTAAAGTTATGCTATAGGAAGTTTTGTATGGAAGAAATAACATAGTTCAAACAGTCAAACTTCTGTCGGAATTCAGTCGAAAGCAGTAAGTAGGTTTACGATGATGGCTTAGGTAATTTTGCTAGCTTTATACGTCGTAACGCATTACCTCGAATATTAATCTCGTTTGATATCGTCGTGTTTATTTATTAATATATACGTAATATGTACGTACCTACTGCAAAATGGGTAAATGAAACGATGCTCGTTGACTTAAGTTTGTTGCTTTATAAATACTTGTTCGAATACATATAAACTGATCTCGTACTGGGTAAAGCAATACCGTAATTATCTACCTACATAGTGGGGGACATCAATTAATTATTGCTTGTAGGTAACCGTCGTAAAAGTTATGACTCTACATACATACCTACGACGTAAGTTTGTGAAGCTATCATAATCCCAATTAAATTTAACAGGGAGACTAGGAGCATAGTCTTTTTTGCATCTTCTCGCTTTTTTGAATCTTTTCTGCCTAAGATTTTTAGGTAAATATTCACTAAACAATATTGTTAGGAAGAAAACTGAGTATGAAATTAAGCTATACCTACTAATTCGTATGTAGCCGTGTAGTCGCCGTCAATTCTTTACATCGAATGATTTGCAATACAAATTCCCGGCCGAATTAAGTATGTCGGTCACGTAACGCGTTACCATTGTGACACGTAATTCGTAACTTGTTGGTGTTATTCCGGGATTCGGGAGCGATTTTTTTTATTAATTCTCAACACGTCGTCTTTGTTCGTCCTATTGTGGGAGCCACGAATGTAATAGAAGTACTGAATAACGCCTCCTGCTCGGTACGGAAAATACAATTATTGTCGCGTTTGCCGATTTCACTCGTAACATTCACCTTTCGGAACTCCTACTAAATGTTCAATAAAATTCTCTAACTGCATCATAAATAAAATGTATTAAAAGAACCCAATTAGGGCGTGTCTTTAATATACTATTCTTCTTCAGTGTACCTAATTATGTCTCAAAATGGGACGATATGGTTTCATGCTTAAGTAAAACACTCATTGGTTTATTATCGCAAACGGGGTGTTAATTTTTTTTAAACTGGTAACTGATTTTATGACTGACTGACTGGGAACTGTCATGACCTACGGAACCGAGGCGTGGACACTGACGGTGCGATTGGTCCAGCGATTTAAGATCGCTCAGCGAGCTATGGAAAGGGCTATGCTCAACGTCTCTCTGAAGGACCGCATCAGAAATGAGTGCCGTTGGAGAGGCCTATGCCCAGCAATGGACGGGAGTAGGCCGATAATGAACTGATTTTAAAAAGTGTCAGATGTCAGACAGTGAAGTGTAATGATAAAAATCACAAAATAGAAATGATTTTTTTTCTGAACAATTAAAGAATCGCAAATAAAACAATTTTCGCCTGAATAAATTGATTAATCAAGAATGAGAACTGATTGGGCAATTATTGTCGCGGTGCCCTCCGGACTGTAATTTCATTTTACACCCCTTTAAAACAAATTCACTCCGATTTTCATACTAAATAAACTTCATTGCGCTTGTAACAATAGTGCACCCTCCGGAATTGAGCCCCGACTCATAATTTGTCAAGTCTAGGAGACAACGACCATCCGTTCCTTCAGTTGGATCGAAAGACGAATGCATTGGAAATGGTCCAAGTTGATAACTTATTAGCACCTATTCAAGGGCGAACATGAATTTCTAATTTGCGAAAGTCAATATATGTATAAATAAGATTCTAATCTTACAATTGAACCTAACAATCCGTTTGCTTTAAATGGAAATTCAATAGATAAATTTATTTGAACTGGTTAAGATACCATACCTAACTAACGTACCTCGTCTTATATAATAATTACTGTCTTAATGCACGCACGCCAGTTTAGAACATTTCTGACTCATCCACCAGCCACTATTTGACCTATGTGGTTAAGATAAGTGACTCTAGGGCTATCCTGGCACTTGCATCTATCACCATTCGCACAGCATACACATATTATATGCACCTACAAGCATATTTATAAAAAAAATTAACATCACGCCTGCATTTTCGCAGGGGTAGGCAAAAGACTGTAGAGCACTTTCACGTTTAATCAGTACCGTTTAAGTCCCACAAGAGAATATTGTATTTAAAAATAAATCGCTCTAAACGTATAACTTAGACCCAAACGGTTCAAATAGATCGCAGTTCTGCTACGCACTTTTAGTTCCCCTATTGTTTGGTGCCGAACCCTTCGTACGACTTAGCACGTGTTTTATTGTGCAATTATAGGACGATTATTGAAGGGGAAATAGTCCTGTAGAGGAAATATTTTTTTAAGAATAACTGAACAGTTGTCGAAGTAAAACCCACAGATAAAGGGAGAGAAG
This sequence comes from Parelbella ahira ahira, assembly GCA_018244795.1. NCBI lineage: Eukaryota > Metazoa > Arthropoda > Insecta > Lepidoptera > Hesperiidae > Parelbella > Parelbella ahira. Next base: position 32,392 of record DWME01000122.1, on the reverse strand, counting down.
CATTACCTTTCTTAACTAGGTATATTTGGTATAGTTGACCTAATTTGCAGAACGGTCACGATATTTTCAAGGTTCGATTCCTGAATATTTAAAATTGCAATATCAGTGGATAATGAGTATTTGTCCAGGTTTTTTTGTTTCCCCGATCCAGGACTTTTTATTGAAGGAAGAGTTGTAATATCGTCATTTTCTTAAAATTATGACTGTAGCTAACCACTCACTCTACCATAGGTACCTGTTCTTTCACTGGAATTATAATATTTACTCATGAACATTTAATTATGCCACATTTTATATCTATTACCTCGTAGTAATGTTTTCCGATCTCAATGCTTCTGTAAAATCCTTTTATTTTCAAATTATAATTTGTATTTCGATCTGAAGAATTAGGGGTACGAAGGTGTGTATGTCGTAGAGGACAGTACTAATAATTATTGCTAAATTGCATATTAAGTCTTACACATATGCGTACATACATATGTATGTCAATAGCATAATGTCATTAACAGACCCTTAATTGCAATCCCATTGACCAATTAATTAACAATCCTGATTAATAATAATTGTCCAATTATCTGAAAGGTATAACAGCTAATGCTTAGATTGGCGTTAACATTCCTATTACTATATTCCTGTTCAAGAAAGTAGCCACTCGTGACTACACTCTGCTTGAATGTTGCTCTTCGCAGTGTTAGAAATTATAACACCATATCGCCAAACTACAACCAGGTCTCCAGCTGAACGTAAACCTTTACACTGTCTTACACCAGAACTCATATAACGAGATCAAAACAAACCCACCTGAGTTTACGTGCCTCCGTCGGGGCGATCTGGATCTGTAATAAAGGGCTTCCTGTGCGATTGTCGAACGACATTCGACACGAAGGAAACGCGCATTATAATACCAACACAATACATGCACGTGCGACCTGTATTGTGTGAGAAAGGATTTGTGAGAGGTGGTACTATTCCATCGACTGATTTTTATACCTATGTAGGTACAAACGAAATTATTCATGGGTGTGGGTAGTTATGTCATTTGATCATACAGAGAAAATTGCTTTTATTACAGCGATGTCTCAATGTGACAAGTATATACCATCAAAATTATATCCATGTTTTTGATAAAACTTAATATAGACAAAAATAAATAATCTGTATGCTATATTCTCGTTTTGAATTCTAGATTTTTAACACCGTAGTCTGCAGAGTTGCAATGAACGCATTACGCTATATTGATAACGATCGATACCGTCAGTGATCGAACGCTTGCTACATTTAATCTTTACGAATCCGAGACAAGACAGTGGCTCTTGTTGCCTAGAGACAGATTTAGAAACTTAAAATGTCATCCAAAGCATCAAAATGCTCATAAAACAATATTCTCAACCAAAGATAGCGTTGTGAAGATTCTTCTCTTATTTTTAGAATTGTTATAACAATTCTTTTACGCTCGTTTTTAACTGATTGTTTTAGATTTTGTATGTTCGAAATGATCATTTAAGTTTCTATCTAGATACAACGCAAGATCCAAAATTATACATCTACGACTCGAACAATCTTCTCAGTGTGACCACTTACCATATGATAGATTACTGGCCTTTGTCACTGTAACATAATGGCGAATAATTTGTAAATGCTAGGGACTAAATTAAATCTGAACAACTGATGCCAACCCACACCGCGTCGCCCTGCCAAGTGAATTGTCCCGTGAAACACTACATTATTACATCCGTCCAATCAAGATATTGATCAGGTATGGCTTGTGCATTATAAATTTAGTCTGGCAACATTGAAATAGTGTCATCGATACGTAGGTACGTAAGCCTTGAGCTCAAAGATAGACACTGACAAGATTTATGTCGCAGCTCTATTCGATTTCTATTTGATAATCGTCCATCCTTATTTAAAGTATTGAGTGATTTATTATTCGGAATTTCGATTGTATATATAGTTTTATTGTCCCAAAGGTTAACTGGTCTAATTTTTGACACCTGAGTATTTTTGGGTAGTATTCAAGGTTTCTTTATCAAACTCACTAAAAGCTGAACTTCCAAATACGCCAAGCCAGCCTGAACTTACGCATTAATTAAGTCGAAACAATCGTACTATAAGTAGACTTTATATAAGGGCTTGACCTTTGTGGGTTACATTTTATTGATTTATCTGTTAATAAATAGGTATGTAATCTAAATTTCATTCAATCGTTTCAAATTACTTACTTAAATTACAAATCGAAAAAAAACGCATATTTTCTTGTGTAGGTAGGTTCTCAATGAGTCGATTAAAGGATACTTTATTAATAAAACCAAAGTGAATTATGGTAAATGTTTTGAACCGAGTTCAAGGATATCTTTAGATTAGACTATATTTATCGTAAACAATAGATAACATATTAGAATAAGTAAACCAAGCAGACAAAGACAAGTCTAATTCACAGAATCAAGTCAAACAAAGATGAATGTGATTTTCCTATAATAATAGAATAGAAAGTGACAGTTGAAAGTAAACATGTTACGTTGCGGACGTCTGTTTGTTTGTACGACAAAAATGGCTTCGAGAACAACACGCGATTGACACATCGCCTCGTATTGTGATGTTGATTTAGGACAGGTCAATTAAATCGGATGCCCATGAGCATTGTCTTCTTCTTTGGAGCTGGTGCTACCTCTGTCCCGTACTTATCATTTCATTAAATAGCGTTAACTGCTATATACTTACGTCTTGCTACAGCTTTCTCGTATGGAATGGTAATAACCTGAGGAATTCTTCACTCTTTTGAGTCTATGTCGCTTAAATTATCGACAGCCTTGTATTTAATAGTGTTTTTGTTGTCTGGTAATAGTGAAGTGTTGAGTATATCTGTATCACTCACACCCTTTACTAGGCCATTATAATCTCTATGACAGTTCTGCTAAGACATGCGTAAAGACAAAGCTTCACCAATATCCACACTCGCTTCTGATGTTCAAGAATTACTCACTTTTTACGACCCGGTCGGTCGCACTGATCTTAATTTTTGAACCATTTATGAAACATAAATGTATATCGCGCCCTTTGTTCGCAGATGAATGGTGGCGATATAAAAACTATAACTCTATAAAGGTATCTAAGCAAAACAAACATATTGTTCTTGACTGTACTGCATCCTGTGGATACGGGCTATTTTTAGTAACTTTCGATCCGAAAACACATAAAAATCTTTATTATAAATATGAGCGGAGCGATAGTTCGTTTTATGGAATAACGTTTTAATAATAATCAAACGTTTGTTGCGGGACTTCCGCAGCCGGTCTTTGTATCGGTGTTCTGAAGAAAGATTTATAATTCATCTTTTATGGTACACGCATATCGTCTACAGAAACTTGTAAAATTGACAGAATTGCTATCTTCGTGTAGCGACTGGATCTAGATTAACATGAACGGTAAAATTTAGCAACCGTTAATATCTAAACATAATCTAGACAAACATTTTTGTGCACTCATCGCTTGTAAACTAACCGAACAGGTAACAATTGCATATACAAGATATGTAGAACATATAATTTGGGTAGGTATATACCTACAAAAAAAAATCTGACACTTATTTTGAAATCTTGCTACTTTTATGTCTTGCTAATTGTAAAAAGAGCAAATTTGTACCGTTTCCTCTGTCCGTCCAATAGAACACATCTACACTTAATAGAAGATCACTTCCTGAAAGCGAGACGGGCCCATCGCAGTTTTATGTCCCGTTGACATACTCGACTGTCTGCCCGTCCCCTGGTCGGCTTTTCATTTACACATAATTACGTTATTGTTCCTGACTCTACCCCCTATTTCGACATCGGCAAAGTCACGCTAAATTAGGGTGAAAACTACCGGAAGTAATAAATTTCCAAGCCGTTGTCGTTCTTAATAGTGGATACAAGATCGTATACGAATACCAACATTAAACATCTTACTGTAAATTAATGTTTTTTTAAACAACCCCTTAATAACTGAAAATACACTCAGAAGTACCTATTATTGTAACTCAAACAGATAGAATACAATAATAATAGTTAATATTGGTCAGAAAAGCTTGAAGATTATTCTAAATCGATTATCAAATAAGCAATGATTCAAATCCGTAAAAATGAATTATCCATTATTAAAACATTAATATAGGTTTACGGAAGACTTCCAATACTGTACACGGCTTTTACGCAACCACTTAAAATTAATTACATTACGCGGGAGTCTGAAGCGAGGAAACCTTCCTATACATTTCCTAGTTAGAGCGGCTATCTAAAGAATGACTGCCTTCAGTATTGTCAAAATCAAGAAGAATGATAACAAATAATTGAATAGTTAAGTTCAAATGTGAATATTAAGTTGAATTAAACAAATAAACATCAAAATATAGAAGATCCTACTTGCTTTAGAAATATTCGACATGATTACTATAAGCTGTCGATTTATATAAGTACAGGTGTTACTGAGATACATATTATTATAACAAAGGAGAGTTTTGCTCCCAAAATATAATCGGAATACCTAATCGTCGGATGCACTCAAATGAATTGTAAGTTGCAAGCCATAAATGCGCTCACATCACTTTTCGGCGCATCTGGTTATGATTCAATCAAAAAAATATCATATTTCGACTCGCGCTGTGCCATTTTTTGCCACCCGTATCTAAAATATGTCGATGTAAAAATAAAGCTATTAAAAGTGTATTTATTCAAGTGGCGCCTAAAGTTTTTGTTCGTTTACATCCATTTAGCGATTGTTAATAATTATTAAATTCCAACATGTGTTAGAAAACCTAAAATACGTAATATAATTTTCTTACTCTTTTTGTGTTAAACACAGATTCGGTTTATTTTTCAAATCTAACACAAGAGGCAATGCTAGCCCATTAGTCGAGTGTAGGTAAGGGTTTGAGATCGAGGTATAGAAAATATAAAATTGGTAGTCTTAAACATATTTGTCACAAAAAGACAGCAAATTCGTTGCTTTAATTTGTAATGACGTAATTATCTCGTCATTCCTGATGTACATTTGGCCTTGATATGAAAAGCATCGAGGTAAGCAGATATCACAACTGGCGAAGAAATGGACATTTTTCTTTGGACGAAATATTTCTAAACTGTTAGATATTAACCTTTTCATATTCTTTCTGTGGTTAGAAATTAGAATTTAAAAAATTACTGAAATTCTTATATTGGTTAAATGATATTGAATTTGTTATCAGTGTCTATCAGAATATATTTTTTAATAAAATAAATGCACTCTTATACAAACTTAATAGTTTTCATCTGTACCAAGATGGTTTCCGTAGATAATTGTAGAATTCTGATTAATAGTAATAGTAGTATTAGTAGATCTTAGAGAGCACCTAGTTAAAACCATTAATTTGTAGTATCTTTGTTCCTATGTATAATAAGCTATATTTATAATAAGCTTACTATATATGTACCACATCGCAAAATGTCAAAATAACATTGAAACTTGCAATATCATTTTATACCAATCAATAATATTCATAAAAAATAAAGTTATACACAATCTTATTAATGTGTATTTTGCTTTGTTGCAGGTACATATATACATCATGGTTTTATTATTCACGGACATGAGGTAACCAACATAGGTACATATTGCTAAAAGTGTTGATATTAATTTAAAAGGGTTCCATACGGTTTCTCAAGTTATAAACAGTTAAATTTTTTGGGGAGGAAATTATAAAACGTAACAAACAGTATTAAAACGATATTAGTAATCTTTAAAATATTTTATGTCATCCGATTGTAATGATTGTAACGATTGTAATGATTGTAATTTTATGTAATCCGAATGTATGTACCTACATGTAACAAAAACTGGCAGCACATTATTTAAATTAATAAACGGCATTCTCGTCTAAAGGCCGAACGAGCTTCTGTTCCAAAATCAAGCCGTATTAATTAGAATCCATATTGAATTACGGATGGCGCCTTTCGGGCAAACATTACAAAGCCATTTTGTCTCTGGTCAAGTGTTACCAGACGTCTGCCCGACTATAGACAATAATATCTTTGTAGCAACGAGTGCCCGCACAAAGACCATTGTGGCCGAATCAATTAACCCATAATGTGGCCATTGTGAAATACGCGCCTAACATTGTCTTAATGTATCTCACTCGGGTATCGTAAAATAATTTTTATAGTTCTATTTATGGCCGAACTGAATTTATTGAGCAGATAAGTTTCAGTAGCTTCTTGGTGTAGGATTACTTAGTCGCCTGCAGTTGCACGATTTATAGACTTCATTCTGGTCGTAAAAGAACCGAGGAGAAGATAATGAAAACCACTGGAAAACGAAAGCTATTTTCGTGAATTACCTGACGTTCAATTAGGCAGAAAGAACACAGCTGCCCTCGTGTCACCTGTTGATAACCAAATGACATCTCACAGCGCGGAACGCGGGATCGTATTCCGCTAAAAACTCCGAACGGTAACATCAAAGCAAGCGAGTACATTGACACAACTTTTAGAAATCAAAATCAACCTAAAACACAAATGTAATGGACGCTCAAGATATGAGAAACTTTGAAGAGGCAGTCATTATTGTCGAGTAACCCAAAACCGACACATGTGACACATATCGTCCAGGATTGCGATGCCACATGTGAAATGAGAAAAAACGACAAAAATCTGTTGTCACTACTCCCTAAGGTACGAACAATGCTGCGGTTATATCCTGCAACATTCGCCAAATCAATTTCAACTTTAGCATCTAGCTTTTAGAATATAAATCGTCGCAGCTAGTTCAGGATTTACAGTCGATTTCATAAGAACAGAACAGTTCGTTTTGAGATTTTTTTTTTTGTGCAACCTTCCGTAACCTTTAGCCTGTGACATGGATTGTAGATTAGGCATATTGTTGACCTTTTTGCTTCCATTTTCGAAATGCACGTGGTCGTAATTTTTTGCGACTGCTCTTAGGGAAGGACCTTTTGTTTTTATTGAGATTGTACAAGATTTGCATGTGTTTCAAACGCTCGCTGAAATAACAACGGATTGTAAGCTTGTCATTATAAATGACAATTTATTTTCTACTTGCATTCTTAGCCCGCTTCAGTAACGGTCCGGCTCGGGGAAGATAAAGAATTAGATTTATCGGACCGCACTGTTTTCTTGTTGTAATGTCAACGGAAGTTCTAATATTGGAATATCGCGTTCAGCCGTGGAGGCCGTTGACAAAATTAATGTTTTATTATGAAACAATGAACAGAATGGTGTTTCTGATAAATAATGCGTTGCGGCTCGAATGAGAGATGTTCCCGGTCATAATGGCGACATCGGTCTACCGCTGAGATCTTGAGACGAACATGTGTTCCATACTTGAGCACTAAGCGAAGATTTAAATTGCTATCTGATTTCATTAAAACATATATAACTATGTATATGTCATTAAAATAATAAATGTTCACGCAGTAGTTTAGTATCCTAAACGTTACTTTCATAATTAAATAAATAATTCAAAGCTACAAATCTTTTAGAAAAACATATCCGGAAACAAAAATAAACGAATGCAAAGCGAGTAATGAATTGGATAAATTATTATTGTTTGATTTCATAAAACAATCACGAGTAAAAGATAGGTATTTTACTACCGCATAAATTACGCCCGGGAACACGTAAAAGCGGTGTGGAAGTCTTGTTATATGGTCCACGGTTACAATATTCAAATTGAAATTAAGTCTCCCATTACCGTCTTTACTAATTGGGTGTGAAGCGACGCCTTGTGTTCTAGGAATCCTCATTTCCATACTATTAAAGGTGGAAATGTCTGCCATCACAGATTTATGGGCAAATCTTTGAGATGTGTTACGAATAAAAATAATAGAATTGTCGTGTCTAATAATATATCGGCCGTTTCCGTTCGGCTTTTAGTTTATTTTGGTTGTAGACGCGAATATTATAACGCTCATTCACGCGAGCGTTAAGCGCAAGATTTTAGTTTAATGTTCATTCGTATTCAGGAGTTAATGGACAATAATACCGCGCTAATTTTAATTGATATTAGGCAAACGGTCATTTGTTTAACAGTAATTGTTTATTGGATACGTACTTACCATGTATTGATTGCACTTATTTGATTTTCAATAAAGGCTTTGGAAGAAGATGCAAATGAAAAAAAAAATAACATGACTTTTAAAACTCGTAAAAATTTCTATGATTGCGTTTATTATTGGTGAAATTTTTGATATACAATTTTATTTTGATAACCAACTACAAAGTTGTGCCAATGCATGTTTCTAAAAAATCTTCTAACCTCGCTGCATCAAGAGCATTTTAATCCGCGCAAGCAAATGAGCTATCCCGTGAAACAAAACCAAATCCGATGACTAATGTCTCGTCATCTTCCATCTTGCTCACATCGCACACAAAAGATGGAACAATAACAGGCGAGACCATGATAAATGCTACCGGTGCGGACTCAAAAGAAAAAGAGATCAGATGTAGACGATAATTCATAAAAAACAATAATAAAGGGGTAATTTCGTTTAGAATAACATTGTTCCCGGTTGATTTAGGGATGCTGTTAGAGTTAGAACAAACTCTGGGATATCCGCAGCTTGTAAACGTGGTATACTTCATTTTTTCTTATACTACTTTTTAAGGACTGATTACTAAATGGGACTTATTTCTTACTAAATGGGACTTATTGAAGTAATTTATTAAATAAAAACATTGAGATATGCATCAGAATAATCAGTTTGCTGCATGATTCCTTGGCACCGCGATCACAACTATTTCCACTAAGCAACAGAATTCGGCGATTATGTGTCATGATAAAATTAACATTCACATAAAGAGTTATACAATATAATTATCGGGATTGAAGATCTCTCTATTAAATGTAATGTATGAACTGGAGAGTCGCTTGCTACATTTAAAAAAAACGCGTCCTGAATTTAATTACTGCAATATAAAATGTTGAAAGTTATTTGCGTCAACTGCAGAATGTTCTGAGATTTTGAAACAATGACAGCCAATTTACTATTTTCGCGTGGCGTAAATCCATGTTTCTTGAAAATTCTTTGTTCTTTGTTATAGAAAATTAAAATGAATTGTGATAAGAGATTCTAGTATATTCCAAACGCTTGTTCTAACGCTAATGAGAACAAATGGTTATATTATTCTGTTTTCGCTCTCGGCTAATACATGACTGTGACATTCCACTGTATTTTGTATTGAACGTCAATTTGTTCTGTCTGATATTCACTACAAATCCAATCACTAATTACTTCGCCACTGTTTTTACGTTCATTATTGGTATCAAATACACAATTTACTTCTAATCTGCATTCAAATACATCAAATGTTATAAAATCTAACGTCTGTTTTATTAGCATTAGATTATTGTGTTGTGCATGCGAAGTGATATTTTTAAATATAATTTGTCCTTGATATCGATTTACATTACTCATAACGTTATCTAGATTTAAGTTCCGAAAAACATGTGTCAGATTAGAAGAAATTAACCAGTGGCCAGTAAAAACCTCATCCTTCTAAGAATACAGCACTTTCGCCAGCTGAAGTAGAGCGAACCACTTCTGTTTTATTGTTGGGGCCATATTTTACGACTGGATTGTGTACGGATTTAGACTATAATGAGGAGTTTCCACTGGTACCATCTGTAGCGGTTATTATTGTCGTGGTATCTATGTTCCATATCAGAGCTCGGTTTATGTGACATTTATAATTGGCTTCACGTTTCCTATCGGTGTTTAGATTTACATAGCTTCTAAGTATACATTAAGTGACATTTTCATTCTGAAAGTTGAGCCGACAGTCAATAAAATTGTTTTGAAGTATGAATTAAATTGTTATATTTACAAACTTAAAAAGTGACCATAAAGTTATTTATAAATGCGATGCGTTCTATAACAACGTAACTTTGAGAACTGATAGCTGTATCCGTTTTTGAAATTACTAATTGTAACAAAATTCTATATAACTTCTAGCAATATTGAACTTAGTTATGTGAGATCACACCTGTAGTCCCCGACGGGGAAGGCAGAGAAGTGTTGTACATCCTGCCGTTCCATCAGTAACGTATAAGTCCAATGGAATAAGTGGTGAGCCTATTGACATAAACCGAGCATGGATCCAGACTCCAAGTCACTACTAGAAATTTCAAATTTGAAAAATCCAGTAGTACCCTACCTGGCATATGAGCCCAAGATCTCCCGATCGGCAGTCGCGCTTGCAACAACTCTACCAACGCGGCAATTATATTGAACTTTAATAAAATATAAAAAAAATATTCTCCTTCCAAATAAATGCTTTGAAAAAAAAAGCATAAGCAACATTCAGTGTCTTGTACATATCCAAAAAAAATTGTTTAGTTACATCGTGCATTATTTTTGTGTACTCTATCAAATTTTCGTACATCTACAAATAGTACAGTGTATAGGCGCTCTTAACTTTTAAGACGCCATTGCGCACTCCGTTCGTAGTGTTCAATCACACGACTGTTCCGCTATCTCAGAGATTATAATGAAACTTTTATGGCTTCAGTTTTGATATGACCGTACAGTAATGCCTTTGGTACACGCGCTATTCATATTGTAAGACACTGCGATATACGTCATACACTGAAACGTTGCGACGTATTAACGTTATCGACGCAAACTGATTCATCGAATAAAGCAAGTACTTAATCTCTATTTACCTACGCATATTCACTTTCGCTTTTTACGAAAATTTGTCTTTTATACAGAAACCGTAATTTTTTTGTATGTAACATCACGGCTTCTCTGCACAAGGGAAGGTGCACACGGTGATTTTTTGCAACGCTTCAGTCGCGCGACGAACACTATACACTCGCGGTGCTGTCGCATATATGCATCGCAAGTCGCAACAATAGCGATATACGAGTATCATCAATACCGGAGCTTGGAAGTCGCGGGCGCCGTGACGGTCTCCGCTTGTTTACCCGAACTTGCTCGAAGCGGTCGCGCGCTAGTAACAATGTTGAATCGCTTCTGTCGCGCATTGTAAATGCGATTAAAGGTCAATAGTAACGATGCAGTAGCGAGTTCACAAAACGCGCTACTGTATCGCTGCAAAGTATCGCCATGGGCGACCTTAATAAGATGGATAAAAAATGGGCTACAGCTTAATTTTTTATCATTTCACAATATCACAATTATCTGATAAAAACAGACTATTAACGATGATATAAACTATTGACTTTATCTTTTAACACATCGGAAAGGCTTTCATCTCCCACATTAGCATTTATATCGAAAAAAGTAGCGTTTTTCGTATGCCATTCATATATATTTGATACTAATTAATAGTCCTCATCTATTCAAAGTTCATCTTTACGTCGGCTTTATTGGGCATATATTTAACCAACAAACGCGCGAGTGGCGACGCGCATTTTATTTGACATCCATTATAATTTTATTGTTATTAAACTATCGTAACAAAGGTAACCAACTAAATATAATGACGGAGTGGAATCCGTCGGAAAAAACCTTTACGGAACGAGCGTACACAACAATGTGTATTGTGGAGCCGCTATCATTAGTATTGATGACGCAAATATTACAAATCTCAAAACACACGTTGAAAAAACATTAAGAGCCAATCAAGGTGCAGGAGGTTACAATGGGATGTCTATTAAAGAATAAGGTGTACACAGAATGCGTAGCGTAATAAAGGGGGGAGCAGACAAAAGTAGTAAAGAACGTAATGATTCGGAAGAGAGTGGATGTACGAGAACGTGAATGTATGGAGCATGAACATTACAAGCGAGGCTCAATCGCAGCCGCGGCTTTGTGCGGGACAATGCGAGCATAATGCTCGGTCAAGGACTTGAGGCGAAGGACAAAAGGGTTGCAAGATGAGGTAAAATACTCACTACATTTCGGTACAGTTTTTCATCCGAATACTTTTTTGTGAATAGATTCTAACGAACGCAATGTGTCTACCGTTTGTTTTGTTTCCTTCACTTGATTTTTTTTTATGTTTATGGTATGGTACCTCGCTATATTTCAATAAGTATTGGTGTACCTACGTTATATGGTTAAATTAAATCAGTAGCAAGTAATTAAGGTAGATAATATTTGTAACATATTTAAAGAAGAACTGGTGATGTTTTCTGAAGAATTTTTGCGAGACTTTATTTAAATACGAGATATTTAATCTTATACAGAGTGAAGGATATTATATAGCCTGGCATTATGCGAATCTCGTATTGTGCGATCTGAGTCACACAGTCGTTTGGAGCATTGTGAGAGTTAGAAGCATCAGCGAGATCAACGTGAATAAAGGCATCGGAGCTGGACCGGAGCAAAGGGGTAGTACAATGTCGGCGAGGTCCAAACAAAAACTGACAACACAATACAGAGTGGCCCAACAACAGTGGCCGCTCATAAATCAACCTCTGACAAAAGTAACAATGGTATTGAGGGTACCTTATAAGAGATCTTAGTATTGTGTTTATTCTTTGATGTTCACTAATAAAACCTTTGATTAATATCGTATAGACGGAACCAGTTGGTATGCAAATAATAGGTATAAAGGAGGAATTCCTCGGTAGTCGAATCACACGTGCTGGGGTGTGGACAAAGACGCTAATGCTACATCTTCTTCACAATACTTTTGTTGGTGGTAGAGCGTATTCTTGTTAGATTTGTTGTGTCCAGCCATCGTATGGTCTTATTTAGCCCCAACGAGTACAAGCGCCCTTGAGCACATATTATCTTTTAACGGTAAACTATATGTCGTCAAGCTGAATGTGCTTAACATTTTGTTATTATTTCATCCAATTTTTTTCATGATTAATTCATGATCTTAATTAAAGGTATAAACATGCATTAAAGAATTAGTTATGGGAGGTAGAATCTTGAATCGCAACATTTTTCTATTTAGGTTGTATATAAATACATTATCTTGCTAAGTAGCTGTTCTTAACACAGAATGAGAGTCAGAAATACACTCTAAATTTTCAATTTTACGTACAGGATTTGTTCTACTTTTGACTTCAATTGTTTGTTTGACATTAGATAACAATTAAAGAGAGGCAATATTTTAAAATAGACTGATAGTGGTTGGAGTGTCTCAATTTAAACAAATGCGATATGGGTCAGACGTTTGGACGTTTTGACCCCAAGATAATCAACTTTTTGTGCTTGAACTGTTTTATTGTTTCCAATTCCACTATTATCAATTGAATTGTGTCTCTCAATTTAGGTTATTTGAGATAATAACCTAGCCATCATAATATTTTGTCCATCGTAATCTTATTACTATGAGCTCGAAGTTTCTTATCTACATCTCTGTTTATTGTCGACATCGCTTTAATAAATTCTCATTTGGGTATCATATAATACATTTAATTCTCGTCTAATTATAGAATAACATTTACATATAAATATTACGATTATAAAGAGGTAGGTACATGGATTTTGCTGTAATGCATACTTTTATTTTCTTCCTAGATTCGTTTCATATAGATGCATATGTATGTAATTGCTTCGATATGTAAAAATATATTTCAGTCGGTAGTTCCATATTTATTTTAAATCTCGATATTTCTTTAGATGGTCTTGAAATATATTTGTGTGCAGTTAAACGAAATTTACAATAAAATGGGATTTAAAAAAATTTGACGCACATTTCCACGGAGTGCCATGGAAAGAAAGCTCAACTGTTGTATGGGAATTCCGAGAAGAATCCTAGCAATGAATAATCAAACGGATATGAATCTAAGTGATCGATTTATTCTGATGCAGCAATGTTAATACATCACTTTAAATTCTTTTGATTCTTAAAAATTATCATAGCAATTCATTTTCCATAACCATCATAATCATTCTATACTTTTTCTTTTACGATACCATTATATAACACATTAAATAAAACGAAAGTCAGACAGATTGCAAAATATTTCTCGAAAATATATGTGAATTATCTGAAGGTTATCGTCCGAGTTATTTCCCTATTACTTTAAAAGAGTATTGTGGGGTTATCGCAGCTTATCATTCGTATTTTTGTGCTGCATTGTTTAACATATTGTTTAAAACAATAGGCCTTTAAGTGGCCGTTATCAAATGTTTTCAACAAACCGAACGTACGAGTATCTGCTATTTACGCTTTTTAATTTCACTTATAATACGCATGGTGGCGTTGTCAGTATTATGTGATACCTATTCTTATTGTTAGAGCAGTGTTATATCATGTTTTATTATACGTATCGATACTTCAGTTCGAAAAAAAAGAATTGTTCTAAGACATATAGGCGTCAACAAATCACTACGTAGATATCTTAATAAAAAATTTAGCGAAAATTTAAATTGAATCTTCAGACCTATTGTCAAATGTAGGTATATCTCTAGCGCAAAGGTTAAAAAGCACACAAATGACAACTTATTATAGGATTTTTTTTTTCTGAGTTTACTCCCTCATTTTGAACATGTCGTTTATCACTAGAGTACCTACTGCTGACGTGCCGGGTTCGATTCAATGTTTTATTCGATTCGTTTATATTTTTGTATTGATCATTTTGTGTATTTTTCATAGCATCCACACATATATATATATATATACTCGTATAACACATAGTGTTATATGTTAGTTATTGTAAATTGTAATATTAAGTTAACCTTATGACTAATGAAAATAAAAGGATTAATAAATTCAAATATTTTTACATCTGTTTGCCGATGTCATAATTAAATATCGTACGTCTAGATCACAAAGTAAATTTGAAAACATCCGTTTCCTGCGCTTCATAGTTGTTTAATTATACAAAAATCTGCACTGGCTATTATTGATGACCCGAATCCGTGTGTGTTGTTGATTTAAGAAGTAAATATGTACTCGTATAGTCAATATCTGTATACAGATGTTCAACACGAATACACCCGAGATGAACGCTAGTATGACCCAAACAACCTTTACTTTCCAATCGAACCATCATCATGACGTCGTCACCTAGTCTCAGTCCGTTGGCTGTCCCTGGTAAAGAGGGTTTCTGCTCATATTCTACACGCTGGGTATAAGGGATCGTAGATTTTGCCGATTTCCACTGATTTCAGCACTGTGGACGCTATTGCTCGACTGTGGCCAGGACGTCTCGCCGTATCTATGTAGATAGCCATACCGCGATCAGCTGAACACTAGAGCATCGACTGTTGTATAGCAGAGTGCATCAGTACAGGTGATGTTGGCTCGGACTCCTTACACGAGACTTGAAACCTCGTACATTTCTGTCAAATCAACAATTAACAACATTAAAATTTGAAATAATTCTAGGTAGGTACTCCATGAGAATATTGAAATGATCCACAGTGCGATAACACTATGAATCATTTCATTATTGATGGAATTCGGGATGCTTGATTAAAATTAAACTGATGCTGTGTTCTCGACCGTGTAGACGTGACATGTGATTGCTGTCAGTCTATAACTCTTAAGATCTGAAGACAGCTTCTTCGCAATAAAACCATAAACGTAATTACGCTCCACTATTGTTCCTTAGTACATTACATCTTCAAAGAGACAAACGAATTTTCTAAAACTGTATGTTGTATGGTTATTATGTGCGCATCAACACATGTTTCCAATAATTACATTGTTGAGTATATGTCATTCAACACATCAGGCTATCTAATGTGGTCCTTATGGAAGTAGTATTAGAGTGGAAAATTGCTCATAGGTATCGCACACCATTGTGAATTGTAACAACCGAATAATGTCCATTGCTCTGCGCGCACGCAACTTTGTTTGTCATTTGCTTTGTTTCCTCTGTCCAAAACCGTGCCAACACTTTGGTCTATTTTTATATAGATATAATTTCAGCGATCCATAACAAAAAATCCACTTTGTACAACACTATGTTTTGTTATTTAATAATAATGATAACTTCATCTTACCTTTGTTTTTATTATTTACAAGACAAGAGTGATTAAGCGCTTTGTAGGCAAGCTTGCTTAGAGTGCGTCTCCCTTTCCATCAGCTGAGATTGTATTCAACCGCGAACCTGAAAACCCTGTATTTTATGAAAAATTTTAATGAAATGAGGAAGCAGGAGGTAAAAGTGTATTATCTACTACCGTCGTGGATTTGCAATCTTAAATAGGACTCTGGAATAGAGATTCATAGTATCAGTTGATTAGTGGTTAGAAATAGGACGATTTGGAAAATCAGTTCGGTACCTAGCTATTACGAAAGCCAGCTGAGGTAAGTCACAATTCTTTGGGTATTTTTGAAGATTGAGAGGAAGACCTAGTATTTACATATTCCTATTATGCATTATATGAAAATAAATACTACCTTAATAACATATAACTGAATAAAGAAGACCGTAAGCGCAATTTGTCCATCACATGCAAGTCAAGTCTCGACGAGTTAAATTCCATTTTTCCTTACAAAGCCACATTTTCCCCGAACGCCAACCTTTAAAATTTAAAACAATATTTATGTCACATCTAAAAAAGCCGCTAAAAGATTTGCGGCGCGATAAAAAAAAAGCGAAATGTCCTGTCAACAGTAAATCACTCGTTAATAAGACATCATAATATAAATAATACCCCTTCTTCAATTTGGCACTGTTCTTGTGCACGGTATTTGTTGATTTGTTACATTTTTCAATGCGCTGTGAAGGTTTCCTTTGATGTTTATTTTAAAATAATTATTTCCAACGTTGTTAGGGAACAATTATATTGTAATACAAAGGTCCATTATGGATAAAGTCCGGTACGTCGATTCCTTGATGGTAAAAATTAAAACAATGAAGAAGAGAAACATTATTTGAAGGAATTGAATATATGTATTAACTTGAAGCTAAACAGAACAATATGATAATAAAGAAGTCAATAAATGTATCTTTTACCGTACCTACCACACTCATCATAATCAACGAACATCACAATAAAGTCGCCTACACAAGCATTTGTTACGAAACAGAAGTCATTTAACGCTAATATGCCGCGAAAAGAAACCTGTCGCGTATTTCTATAATAAACATTAAAGAGCCGGGGAACAGAAAAATTGATGGAAATATCATTATTAGAGGTCACACAATGGACCCTTCGGCTTTGATGTGACAAGAGAAACTAATCAATGTATTGCAAAGAACACATTTCTTTTGATCTCTAAAGCGCCGAACTTCTGTTATTCAACGAATATCATAATAATACTCTCTATAATATTAAATGCGCCGGTGCTCTAACTGAAGTATCTATAGTTTTCTCTAATACTTTTCGAACTATTTGTGCCATTAATTTAGATTTGTATCTGAGTTACGTTTCGTTTATTAATAATATGAAATGTTTAATGAAATATTTGGACAAACATACAAAATATATAGTAAATACCGTGAGTCGTACACATTGCGAAGCTAAATATAGGATAACATGTTATCATACAAATATAACAGTAACAAAAAACAAAACCGCGTTCAAAGTGAACAAGACAACTGTGAATTGAGTGTCGTCACGTAATGACATTCACACAGATCCCATTAATACACTAGGGAAACATGATCAAGAATAATACACCCGCGCAAATCGATTCCAATTCGAATCCATCGGGTTGTATCGATGTATCGAGACGCATTACCACGGAACCCTCTTGTTTGTCGAATCGATTATTCCGCTTCATCTCTCTCTTATTGGGTTCAAACAAGGCACTAGTGAACCCTTGGAGGGACGCAATCTTTCATTGTATCGTCTAATTAAGCGAATATTGGATTATGTCGCTTTATTTAAAAAATAGTAGCATTCAAACTTGCAAACAATTTAATTATGTTCAATGTACCAACGACTACTATCGACTTCGACTAAAATTATGTTGTAAATACCGACTTTAATATACCAGTCTTGCACGACATTCGCAAGTCTCGTCCAGCCACTATCACCGGCCCTTTTAAATATATCTTACTGAAATGACATGGTAGCATAAAACGTACATCTTCAAATAATATATGCAATACCCTTAAACGGTTCTAGATAATGCTCTAAACATAACACACGTCCAAGGAACATGTTCAGTTTTAAGAAACGTGCAAATTTTGCAACTTTCTTAACGCCGTCAATTACTGAAACACTTTACTTTAAAAATATTTAACCTTTTGAAATTTCCGAAATGTATATCGTGAGCACGCATCGACGTATTCACGATGGAGAAAGCAAAATGATGTCAAAATTACCGGTAAACAAAACACGACCTCTGACTCGTGCGTGGGAATGCACATTGTAGGGAACCTGATTGAGTTGTGCCGAATTGAACCCAAAACTCCTCAGTAGAACCTTATTGTTCTGAACACAATAGCACTGTAATGTGGAGGTGACAGATTATTTATGAGTTTACAGAATTAGACGTCGAGAATACATTATAGCGTTTGAATAGTGCCTCCCGTGAATAGTTCAAGTAGCATTATTCTAAAATTCACATTTAAGGCTTTCGAACTCGCAATACTTAAGCACCTTGTTGAAATTTATAAAGCAATATTAAAATGTCAAGTAGAATTAATCAAGTAACTAATTTGTATCGGTTGATACAGATTTACAATATCATATTTTGTACTAGCCGACGATTAAAGTATTTGCAATACAAATGAAGATGAAGAGAGAAGACATCTAGAAATTACAGCATAACGCGCTCGTGAGAACACGGTAATTTAAACACAATAAATCCTATCTCCACAAACACATCAGCGTTATTGTACGACCTCAAACAAGCGTTACACAAGCCAATTACCGCAGTTAACACCGCAATACTAAGCACCACAAAAACATTAAGAGATTAAGCCGAAAATCTTAGTATAAAACGAGATGTTAAACGAAATGTTTTAGCGCATTACGCGGCTTGACAAATAACCGCAAATTGTGATTGTGACTCCTTGAAAGGGTTAATAATGGCTTGATGGCGTGGGATTGTGCGGAGACTGAATGTAATTCAGTTAGAAAGCTCGACTCTTGCACGTAGATTGAGATATTGTGAGCGAGTTTGGTAAACAAGCACTTCGGATACGGTGCGAAGGATTAATATTTTACACTCGATCGATATGTCGTATATCCGCAATCGACAAGTGGACTATTTATTAATGGGACTCATGGGAATATTCACTACACCTTTATTTATGGTTTCTGCTTCATATGTCACTATCTCTGATATTTTTTTTGATATAGACGAATCATTAAATTTTTCTTTACTGTTATTTATTTAACTTATTTTTTTAGTACTCGCCTTCTACTGGTTATTCCAAATTATTTCGCTATCGATATTTTTCCCCTTCACCGATTGGTAATCTTCGTTTGTGTTTTTGTTTGCTCGAAAAACATTTTCTTGAGGGTCAACCAAAGGATTAACGTTAAAGATTTTCACATCTCCTTTTATGCACCAAATGATATTCTATAGAACAAACATGGGGCAGACCGCGGCCCCTGCAAAAATAATATGTGTCTGACATCTAAATTATTCACAAAGGTGTAGTGGCTTTGCCGAGGCGACCTTATGAATTATATATACAACATTCGATATTATTCGATGCGAGTTTCAGCGTTTTCCTATGGAAATTGATGTGTCCAGACAATTTCGAGTTAAAACATAAATTATTTTACATCGTCCTCTGTTTGGCTTTGGTAAATGTTTATTATACGGTGTTTGTTTAGTTTTCATCTATTTTAAGTTTGATTGCAAATTAGTGTTTCATTTTTCGGAACATTTTGGTCTCGTATATTGTGATTTAGTACACTTGTAAATTTTGGCAAGAACGAGGGTAGTTTTTTACGGTTCTTTAATTGAATTCAGTAACACTTGAACTGTATATTTGTAGTACAGTGTCGATAGTTCCGACGCGACAGTGGTTTATGTAACAATAAGTGACTGTGCTCCCGTGGGCTCCCTTGGACTATTCCAGTTTCATCCTGGTTAGTTCTCCTGAGCGCCTTTCAACTGCGAACATTTGGAGGAGGTTAAAATATCCGATATTAAAAAAATCTATCATAGAAATGTACGTTTAGTACCTACCTATCATTTATAGATGCAAAGAGTATTATTATATTGTAACTTGTAGTATCTAGTTGAAAACGGAAAATAAGAAAGTGAAAATTATGTAAACTGAATTTAAAAGAGAATATTATTATTAATAATGTGGTAAGCATATTTCCATACACCGATCACAAATCCAGACTCCGAGCCACTACTAGGAATTCTAGAACTACTCTAGGATCCAGGGATCGATTACCGGACCTCTCGATTAGTAGGTAGTCGTGCTTGCAACCCCTCAACCAACTAGATATAAATGTAGTTAATGCAGTTGAATATAAAATATGTAGTTTATAAATAAAGGACGTTCACGTAATTATAACGTAATTTATAATGAATTGATCTGTAATAATTCATTATTACAGATCAATTCATTATAAATTAAAAATTTCGTTTCAACGGAAATATATTTGAATAAAAGCATTAATTGCACAATAACAATATTTTGTAAGGACTCAAAATATCACGACAAAGTAAGCACACAACACTTCCTCGCTTACCGTTCCGAGGGATCTTCTCCTGAAATGCCCCTGAGATTTGACAATAATTCTCGATAGCGCCATTCTACCGCTCCCAATGAATACTGAATTGGGGCTCCGTGCATCTCAGACAACCTATTCCAATTTAGATTATTGCTCAGACGGCAATGGATGCAATACAACAACATAGTTACAATTATTTCATTAACAAACGCGAGCTTCTACGTTCTAACTAACAGCACCCAACAATTTTCATCGTTAATAAATAAAATCAAAGCGCAATGATGAATAATAAAACCTCGCTGTATACTTTATTCATTGACCTTTCAAAATTAACACAGATAACGCTACAAAGGCCCGATTTGTAAAGGGGCACCTTTCAATGATTCGCCACTCTTTAATCTTCCATCGAAACAAAACTTGGGATCGTAACAGGATTGTCTGCCGTTCATTTACTTAGCAAATTATTCTTTGTCGAACGGAAGAGAAGGCTTTGAATCCATTAATTCTCTGATGGGGTCACAAAGAGGTGGTACGAATTAAAATAATGTATTCTCCTACTTCAATGGGATCCCTCCGTCCGGTGTCGCTGTTATTACAAGAATAATGTATTTAAATCAAAGTCCGCTTTCAGATGAAGATGTCTCGTTTTGTAAGCCGAATAAGTGATCACGTACACGATGGCATTAGGATGTGTTTTATGTGCAAATTATAGGCTACCATTTTTAAGCGAGCTCGAGTTTCAGCGACTGCCGGCGCGAACAATTTCGCTTCGTTAGAAAAGTTTTAATATGAATTCTCCATTGTACAGTCACATCACATTTCGTTTCTCATTATTGTAACCATACTACAGATTGCATTGTACATACATATATACTCTTTATTAATTGCAAATCCCGACAAACAACCGTATGCACAAACGGCAAATTAATCCGCACTATCAAAAGGGTTTGGGAAACCCTCTGTTACCAGATAATTTAGACTATGATCACCCCAACGCCGAATATTTCCGAACAAACATTTCGATGTATTTATTCTGGTGTTTATTTTGAAGCGTAATATGTCGTGTTCCACTTTGATGTCGTGAAATCGCTTCTGTTCTTTGTCAGCGGCTCAAGGATTTATATCAATAAAGTTTGTCATTTAATTCTGTGTTTTACTGTCTTCTATTTTGGTATTAGTTTCCTTTGTAATTTGATAGAGGGTTAGTGCTGTATCGTCCTCATTGCGACCGTATGGAATTATTGCATATGGTTGGACGGAGTTTGTTTGGCAGTATGAATGGTTCATTATACGTTGGGATACTTTGAGCGGGGCGCAGATAATATTTGCGATGTACACCATTGTTTATGATTTGGACAATTGTTTGTGTTGCTCTGTCAAAGGATGTGCACTTGTTTATTTTTAGAGTTGACACAAGGGTAGAGGGGGTGGATAGGGATATTTTAGCGATGATATATTTTGTTTGATTTGGAATTTCACATACCCGTATTATTGGCATCGAATTAATAACAGCATTAAATTAAATGACGAGAACTTTTAAAGTGATAAACGAGTGAATTTATAAACATAGTTGCTTGTTGAACATTCTCAAAAGAGTTGTAATAAACTGAAAGTTTAATATAGTGAAGTAATTCTGTATTTTATTTTAATGAATGAGTAAATTATTACAGCGTTAAACAAAATAGGACAAACTCAATCGCGGGAGCGCAGTGTAAAGCTTTTCGAGTTAAAAAAAGGCATTTAGAAATTTCTGAACAAAACTCCGGCTTTCAGTTTTAAAGTTGCGCTTACATTTTGAGTTACCTTGACTTACATTACACTATATAATATTACATTTCCTCAGGATGGAGGGAAATCTACAAGTGCTGCTCGGAACAAAATTCCTCAATCGAAAACCTTCCTTTGCGGGCAACTATGCGGAAATGTAGAGGCATCTTGACTCGAATACGAGTACTTACTAGTATTTTCATGCTCAACTATGAGCCAGCCATTTTATTTCCACTGTTTCGTTTCAAAGAGTTTTGTGTAAGCTCACCGTTTGTTTCATAATGCTAATATAATATTTTAAATTGAATGTCGTTTATTTTGTGAGGTTTTAATTGCGATTCAATTTACAAGTATGTCGCTTACGCTACTATTGTCATTGCGATTCATGAGGGTTTTGAGATTAAAAACCCTTCATTCCGGCGCAGTACTATTCTGCTCTTTTCGAATTCCGTGATTTGTTATGACGATACAATATATTGAAATTTTACATTTACAAAAATTTCATTTAATTATTTGAGTGATGGAGGCAAGAGAGATTTTGCCAGCTTTCAAACGCGTCAATTTTCTGTACGTTTTGGTGATACACTGTTGATACCTACAAGATAGACAATTAAGGCGTATGCACGTAAAACTAAGACGATGATTATCCTAAACAAGAGGAGCTGATGAGTTGACTATTGTATTCGCATCCTTAGGTCAGTGCGCTGCCAACTTCAATGACCGAAATTGCTGGATTAGTGTAGGTAAAGAGTGACAATTTAGTTTTAGTATGTGTTTATATAAAATACTATCCAAGTAAATTGTACCATAGGCAGGTATAGATATCTACACTTGTGCAGTTACCTAAGTACAAAACTGCTTCAATAAATTTCATATACAATTTTAATTTTCTATTCAGCCTTTTCAGAATAAATATACAAATATACGTAACGGATTAAGGTGATTATTAACAGTAAAAAAATCGTGTTTGTTTTCATTTGAAATACATGAAGTAGCTATCACATGTCCATTCATAAAATAGAATCTCGCCTTCATATTTTAAATTGGGAATGTCCTTCATGAACGTAGCAGTCTGGCAACCCCAGTCAGAGCGAATGAATTGCGCGAAACGAACTAAGGATGCGCCTAATGTAGGCTACTGTTCAACTAAATCTCCTCTCCGCTGGGTTCTTGTGCAACCCTATAATTTGTTTTCGGATCCGCATCCGGCGATGAAAAATGTTAGGGGACATAACGTACATCATTATTTAAGTTATTAAACGGTTGATAAGTCAAATGTTGTTAGACTTGTATAAACCTTGGCGTGCTTGTAAAGTGAAATAGAAATTGTTTATTTGGTGGTCATAAGAATATTTAAATTAGAATAATTATATAATCTACATAATTTTTAACAGACACTCCTTGAAATATTTTTTAAGTTTAAATATTTTTATTTTTTTATGTAAATTTAAAATTTAAATGTTTTGATAACAATTAATTATTTAGTATAAAGCAATACTGCTGTACTCTTTCTAAGCTCTACAAATGTTAATCATGCCGAATATCTAGTAATCGCTTGCTCAAAGGTCATAAGACTCCTTTAAAAACTGTTCTGTGTGAATTCTCGTTATCAACCTGTTTATCGTTCGACCGTTGGATCCGGGTCTCCTCTCAGAATGAGAGGGTTAGGGCTACAGTCTACAACGCTGGTCGCGAGCAGGTTGGCAGTCGACACTCGCTTTAGAGAACTTTCTTTTGGGGAACTCTAAGCTGTGCAGGTTTCCGCTCGATGTCTCCTTCATGTGTGTGTACTACTAGTCTTTTTCAGACATAATGCGGTTACAAAGAAACCTTTACGGTGATTGGCGCATTGTTCGCGCCGCATTAACTGGTATTGTTTGCGAAATAATCATAACGACGGCTTATTACCCTCCCGCCGGGCGGGGTTGCTCGCTAACGAAACATGGAGTTGGCTTCCCAAGAATTTCGAGTAACAAATTACTGACGGCTCTCACAGTGATATATATCCAAGGTTACTGTTAACAAAAAATATACGAGTACACTTAAAATTCAACTATAATATATTTTTTAATAATATGGGTAACTTTAAGCTGTATAAGAGTTTAGATATTTTTTCTATTAATCGTTAATTTAATACACTTTGATTGCTTGAACGGTAATCCATGAGTATCACAGTAGCCAGTGATTGTAAAAGAGATGGGATAAAACTGTAGCTAAGTTCAACAAGAAGGTTCGGAATATTAAAAAGTATGTTTCCATAGAACGGCGCCGTCTGCCCACTTGGCTCGCTTTGTCGCTTTCCCGATGGGTAATTTTCCCTATTGTCAGTAGCAAGAAAATCTTCGTACATTGACATTAGTCTACTAGATATGACTTAAAATACTAGTAACACTCAAAAAATAATTAATACGAGCTGGTGTGAATTTTTTTTTATCTTAAGACAGTAATTATCACTTTTTTACTATCGCTGGTCATCAGGATAACGAATTTTTACGATGCATCTATTTTCAGTATAAAATCATTAAAATTTTAATTACAACAAAATGCATCCGTAAAATGACCCACATTCCCCATTCGTAGTCGCGACTGACTGGCGTTTCCGGAGATCCAAGGGCTGGCACATTTTCTGGCCGAGCGTCATGTCTTCCGATGAAATGCAGCTATCCTTCTAAGAATTGTATAACTTGTGAGGCAGAGATCTTCTCCTTACTATGACATAAAATTAGATTGATTGCATTGTTACTTATATTAAAGTTTTCACAGACATTCAGTATTTCTACATTGGCAAAAATAGACTGAACTTGGGTTCAAATCTAGTAGCAAGGTTATCACAATAATCTCATTCATTACTATAATATCATGTTTTGTTTGATAATAGTATTAACACTATCAGCTTCCGGTCTAAAGCGCATGATACCAAGACTACCTAATCACCGAGGGGAGTTTAATGAAACATGCTTTATTTAATATTACTTATGATAACAAAAATATCTTTAAGTTTTGTATATTTCAGTAGCATTAAATCCACAAGAATGTAACTCTGGTCATTTTAGGCACACATAATGTATTATTTACGTACAAATGAGGTATTTTAAAATCAGTAGACCCTTTCCAGTTCCGCCAACATCATTGCTTCAACACCAAGTTCAGCTACAGTGTGTTCTGATATGTGTTTACAAGGGGTGCTTTCTTATAATTCTCCATCGATAATTTAATCCCCCTTCTTTCCTCAATGCCTGCCAATTGTATAAACGTTGCGCTGTTCTGACATGTCATTTTCTATTTTTCCCTCCGATTCTTGCAATTTATTAGATTCATAACGAGTTTTCTATACAAATATCTCGGAATTGCATATTGTGCAGACGAATAATATGGACAAATTACGTGGTAATTTCCCAAATACCCAATTTGCAAATGTTACGTTCATAATAAGGGTTTGTATTGTTGACTGATGTGAATGTAAATCATTAACTCGTAGGAAAAATCAAGACGAAACGTTCACTATTAATTTTATTTGACAATCTACAGAAGAAGAATAATTACGCTCCGCTAAAGACATTTAAATAGAAGTAAAATCCATTTGCCTGCTACAAATTTTTATTTTCTTATTGTGAATAAAGTTGTTATAGAATAGAATAATTCAGTTACTGGTCGACGAAAGAACGAGGCTTTTTTCCAAGGAAGAGAGAAATGTTTTTCATTCCTCATTGAATTACGCGCGCCTCACAATATTTCTATTAAATTTTTTTTTTTTTATTGTACCTCGGCACGTGCTTGCCGCTCTTTTATCTGATTATTTGATTTTATTTAAGTGGTTGTCGCGCAGGCGTATGTTTATTGATGTTTTGTTAGCAAAACCTAAGTCTTTAAAGTCCATTATTTTGTAGCTTAACTTATATTAAATAACGGTGCACTCTCGCATTACGCGCTACAGCTGTTACAAAGACATTAGCGACTAATATGTAGCTGGGACACAATATCGCGTAACTATGATCTCATTGAATGAGTTACCCAAATAAAAACACGGTCGACTAGAAAGTCCAATGCCAATCTCACAGGTTTCAATCCCAATTAGTTCTACCTATATGTCAAGACTTATTACTTCCAAATTTTCATATCCACCTTTGAGACCTCGCTCTAAGACGGGCGTTAGCAATTTCCTTCAACTAATAGATTCGTAGACGTCGTTACGACCACTTGGACCGTCTGTCCGTCTACGATTAATTTCTAAACGGATGGATGTTAATATATAAATTCTATGCCGAGATCTCCGATTTCTGATTAGTCCTTAACAACCTGAACCTAGGAGAGTTTTGAATTATTATCATAGATTGGATACGTTTTATACTTCAAATTACGTGTCTGATTATTATATAAGTATACTGTATTTGGTGGTATATCCATGCGTTAAGAAAGTTTTTTAATGAAAATCACTTAAATTATTTCCGAAAACAATACCTTGAATTCTATTCAGTCAAATTCAAATTAATTAGTATTGACAATGTACAACACATCCTACCAGAAACAAATGAAATACGAATACCAACCTATTTGTGGCTTTCATTAAAAAAATAACAGCATCTAATAGATACAAGTAGAAGACAGTACATTTTTCAAAATTTAAATTCAAGGACACGTATCATTTGGTGCCGTTTATTTTAAGCAATTTGTGTTCGATTTGGTTATGTCATTGTTTCATTTTGCTCCCCTCTTAACATCAGCTGTTTCGACGCGACTGCACTTTTTTACCCTTCGTTTTTTTCTCCTATATTTACAATAGCAATTGCCTTGACAAAAATTAGTTTATTCTTTACAATAGAATAACATGCAATGAAGATTTATTTACGTTTAATATTATTAATTTGTATGGATCCATTTTTTTTAAATGTACAAATAATTATAATTAACGTAATATTATAAAAATTGTGTAATAAAGTATTTGAAATAATAATCTAGAAATAAAATGCTATATTTCGGCAAACATATCACATAAATGTTATACAATGGAGCATTAATTTTCCGAACGTAATTGACTTGTCGATTTTCCCGCCAACCCGCCATATTGTTCGCGCCACCACGTGATGTCATTGTGCGGGTAATGGAAAGGAAATTAATAGTTACACCTAACAAATGCTATTTTCCTTTCATATTAACTTTATTACGTCACCATAGAGTTCATATTAGTTTGTCACTGTGTTAAATAAGGTTGCACTGTTCAGAAAACTATTGAGGGATAAATGGAGTCGAAACGTAACTGTAAATGTATTTTGAATCGGTTTTTATGCGTTTCTGAGTTTATTATTGTCAAGTACACGACGTGTTGATTGTTTTTGATTTAGACGCCATTTTCAATTAACGATTGTGGGGTCTAGAGTTTGATTATCAAACCATCATAATATGTACGTCTGAACTTACATTGTATTGAACCGATGTATATGAAGAAAGGATATATTAGGCAATATATTAAGGAAGCATTAAGAGGAATTGAATAGGAATCTGTTAGGGAACTATTTCAGTTTTAGCATCAATCTTATCCGCTATACGTTGTGCAGTATTAGATTATAATTAAATTTCATATAAGCAATTCGAAATTCTTTTAATCACATCGATTAGGTTCTGTATGAACGGCGATAAAAATGCTATTACTTAAGTAAATTTAAGTATCAGCGGATTATTTTAAGGCTTTAATGGCAATTAACTTTGCATTTAAACCTTTATCACCGGTTTGAATGAGTCTGTGTCGGGCATCTGGTGTTATTTACACACGTTCTGTCGCTAACTGGCCGTTTGCTCTCCGATAGCTTCTTATGAAGAACAAATTATTGAAGCGCAGAGTATAGCAGTTTCCTGCGGTCTTTATAGGGTCAATGCTCGCTTTTCCATACAGCTCCCATCCAGCTTCCGGTTTTCTTTATCGCCTTCACATCGCCTCTTTCCTATCAATTTCGTCCTACAATCCACCGCCTTCTAACGGTTGGTCTGTTTCGTGAGGTCTACGACTGGCTGGGCGGCGTCAATTAGAGAAAGACAATGCCCAGCGGTGTATCTACTTCAAAAGACTTAGATGCATAGGTCAACAAAAGCAGGCTTATAAGCAGTGTCCAACTAAGCAACATACAGAATTATTGGTAATGATTTCACTCCAGCTTAAAACGTTAAGAATAGAATTCACAGCTGATACTTTTGTAAATCTTGCTACAATATTTCATTATACAATTATCAAATTATTCCATAACATGAGTTTTATAGGCGACATCAGTTCGCTATCTGCGCCACGGACCGTATCAGTTCGATTAACATTATTACTCTACTGCGTGGTCATAATTAACATTAAAAAGTAAGAATTTTAATGACAATTTAATATTAGAGGTTTTTAATGTCAATTTTTAATCTCGTAACATATGTATTATTGTAGATAAATTAATCATTTTATTTTCTTAATAACATGCGAAATTTATTTTGAAGCTGATCAGCTACTAAGCAGCAATTCAATTGCTTACAAAACTTCGATACAAATCTAAATAGACAGAAAGAATACTGCGATAGAGCGTCTGGCAAGGATCACTATGTCTAAAGGAAACACATTGAGATTTTCACAACACCTATATTAGTGGTTTATTTGAAACTTCACAACCGTTTAATATGCATAACACACCCGTCAAAAAAGTAGGCTTGAGTACAAGTTGTACTTAGTGTGACCACGGCCTTATATTATCATACTTCGTACCGTTGAGTGCTATTCCATATAAATTGATTTAGACGTACCACTCTACGAATGCTACGATTTCTATTAAACAAAACCCATTTATATATAATTACGTTACAATGACATGTGCACTAATGTGAATCTTAATTTGAACATTGTATAACATATGATGTATTATTTAAATTAATTGAATATGACATTACATTTCATGGCCAGTGCTAAATACACCTGTACTGGTAAATATTGAGTAGGCTCTGATTTATTAAAGGCATTGTAATATGTCGATGGTGTGACCTAAAGAATAAATAAATAAACCTTTCTTCGCTTTGTATGGATACCATGTCATCAGATTGCTCTAGTAAAAGCTATTGGACAACTGGTATGTCAAAAGTTTTTTAAAAGGAAATCCGTTCTTTTAGATCAACACGTTTTGTATTTTAATTGTATGCACCAAATATTTAATTATTGATTATTAACCTACTGTGTTAAATTACTATTACTAATTTATCTGGTTGATTATCATTAACATTTTATTGTTGTTAGAGTCAATTGTATCACAATTTAAGTGTAGAGAAAAACAATAAAATAGCATTGCATTATTTAAATTTCTGGACAGCTCCATGGTTTGTAGCTCTCTGTGCCCCATCCCTTGCGACGGCACTAACACAATTTCTGCAGTCACCGTGCCATGGGGTTTTTATTATAGCCATTATATAGTTATACCATGAATTTTATGCGGTTACCTTCTTTCTCTCAAGTTTTATAGGTCTGTGTATATGTAGGTAAATTAAATTGCTTTAGTTTTCTAAACTACCTGCCACCTATGTTCATCATTTAATCACATTGCTTGTATTATTGTAAAAGGGTTTGGCGATGTGTTAGGCAGAGATATTAAGACAAGCTTCGGTTCATCTTGGGTTTAAAATCTACCGATTGGTTATGGTTAAAATTGAATAAGAAATTGATATACAATATTGATTAGGTACCTTACATTACAAATTAAATATAATCAATGATCATCTTCACAAAGGGAGTATATAAAAACAAAATAGTCACACTGCAACAAGATAATGAGATTACACGAAATTGGAGGCTTAATTAACTCAGCTTGCACAAGTGTAAAGACAAACAGACTTCAAAGCGAAGAAGCCAGACATTGGGTGCCTCGGCAAGAAATTCGTTTGTTGGCTCAACCAATGAAGACGGCAGCCGAAACTGACAACTTGAACGTCTACCAATTGGTACAAATAAGCACACACTACTAAAGATCTACTTGTTTCACGTATAACGAATAAACGAGAGACGAGAACGATTTTTGCACCAGCGTCTGAGAATAAGGTTATGAAAACAACAATCAGAAGTTATGGTTTAAATGGAATAGATACTCGGTCCATCTGTGTTGTTTTATTATTCTCATGTATAGCCGTTTGGCTAATTAACATTACTCATCACTTGATAGTGGTATGACAAGTACCTTATCCCGGCTACACGCGCGCTGTCCAATCACAACACTTACTCCTTTGATGCGACGTTACGTGGCTACCCCGCACTCACTACTAAATCTTATTAGCTGTGAACTATAAGCCAATTTAATTTGAACTGTCGCTCACTTCGACTTACCACGGATAGAGAGATTCCCAATAAGTACAGGCAACGATGGCAGGTTCTGTTTGAGTGGTTGAAACAACATGAGCGGACACCTTAAGTCTAAAGGAGGTAGAAACTTCAATTAGCACAATTAGTAGAGCCCAATTAGGCGCTTTAACGAAGCGAGTTTCGCAACTAGTCGGAGAGTTTGGTGACAAATACGACGCTTTGCCGTCTGACCTGCACCGCGTTTTGATCAACGGTTATATGTTTGTTTAAAAGCCTTGAGTATAAATTACGAAATTTGCACATAATAATGATTGTATATAAATAAAACAACATAATAAGCGCTACTTCCAAAACCAGATAATGAAATACGTTCTTCGTTCACTCTAAAAACAGCAAATAAGGATATCACAAATAAAAATAAGCTAAATGTTAAAAATTTCTTCAAATGTGTATTTTTTTTACAGAAACATGTCATCTAAAAGAAAATCGCCTCCGTCGAAATTGCAAGAAGGAGCCGCTGATACAGAGAAAGCAGAAGCTGGCCCAGCCAACCTGGATTTTTCCGACCACCACGAGTCTGACGACAACGAACAGCAGACTTACTACAAGTTTTCCCCCAGCTCCTCGACCAGAAGTTCGATTAGCGAGGAAGATACAGTCACTTACGAAGACGAGAGACCGAGCAAGAAACAGAGATTCGAGCAATCAATAGACATGACAAATAACCTTCTAGTCCCATCATCCTTTTTAGGTCTTCACCAAGTTAACGATCTGCAGGCTCGAAGGCGAGGCTCCTCAGAATGCAGTAGTCCCGGTGCGGAACCGAAGGTTTTGGGACTGTGCAACAATAACAATTCATTGCTGAACCACAATAGTGCGTTGTCGTTGGCCAACCCGCATAAGCGGTCGATGGACGACGTCCTCAAACGGTTAACGTCGAAAATGAACAACAGCACCATAAAAGAAGAGAAGAGGCCCACACCATCCACCACGCCAGTAAAGCAGAATAAGTAAGTAGATCTGATTATTGAAATACCATATTTCCTCGTAGGGTATGAAAAATAAATCTAAAGGTTTACGGTATTTCTTTCGACAGGCATGTTTAAAGTAACTTATAATCCTTCCTTGAGTTATGAACTCAAGGCATTGAAGTAGATACGATCAGGTACCGGTTCAAATTTAAAATGGCAACGTAGAAATTAAGTAGAAGCAAAATATTTAACGACTGCCACTCAATTTCCTAGGATGTTTAAAAAACCTTAGAAAGTAAGAGCCTTGAAGCGCGGGCTAGCAATAAAAATGAACTATTGCATCACTTTTGCTTTTGATAAATCTTTGAAAACGGTCACTCAATGATACATTATAATGTGTTGTGGTTATGTGTTTTATTATTGGCGATTTCCGATGGTTAGGGACTGTTCCATCGTTAGCGAACGGCGAGTGGCACGAACATTCGCCATTTTAGGCTCCATAGTCTGTTAAAAGCTTTCCATTGAATAAATCGCTCAGCTAGTCATACAAATTTTCATCGTTACAGAAGTCTTAAAAGGCAAATACACTGTAATAATACTTTAATCTAGTTAATTTTTATCATTTACGATTTATTTTTTTAATCTATATGTTGAACCTGCGTTGTGGAATTTAAGTTACGCGTGATTGGACCTTCAGTTTAGAGACAATATTTGTAAGACGTTTATCCTTTAGCACTGATAGCCTAGTGGTTAAAAATTCAGCCTCTCATTACGGGAGTGCTGGCTTCAAATCCATGGCGCGCACCTCTTTACAAAAGTGCGTTTTAAGTTTAAATATCACTTGCTAAC
>DWME01000121.1:0-45341 GCA_018244795.1 Parelbella ahira ahira | reverse complement strand
CGTGGCAGACTATGGCCTTAACCCTCTCAATATGAGAGGAGACCCATATTCCAACAGTGGAATGACTAATGGGTCGAAAAAACAAAAAACAAAAGTGTAAAAAAATAATCTTGAAAGGTTGTGATCGCATCAATCACCATTTAAGTTATTTGGTAAAGATAAGTAAGCCTTATTTTAATGGAGGCCTATGTCCAGCAGTGGACTGAAATTATAGGCCGACGATGATGATGTAAACCTTGGCCTTCTTCGCCACCTGTATTCTTCAACCATACCATTTTTAATATTCATAGGAATTAATAAAGATGATTGACGGAAAAATGCATTTTAAAAAGTAATAAAAGTTTAAATAGTAAAAAGCAAGCAAGTGATATCTGGAATGTGTAGAAATTTATTAGAATGATACGATTTAGTAGAAGGATTTGATATTACACCCAAACACAGTGTCAAAAATTGTGCTAATCATTTATGTATTTATTAAATACTCTGTGGAAGTCGTACTCACAATCTCGGTTACACGTTTGTTATATTTACAACCCCTGCGGTAATAGTTGAAATATTTGATGAACGTGTATGTTTAGTATAAGGAAATTAAATAGTTCCTTATCAAAGTTTTATATTGTACATATGTTTGCAAGCTCTGCGAATATTACCACACATTTTTGTTGATTTTAGGATTTCATGGTTTCCTACATTACATAAAATACGTAGATGCAAACTACTATTTGTGTATATTATCATACATTCTGAGTATCTTACTATTTGTTTGTCAGTAAATATATAGATGGTTAAATTGTGTATCGATTTATCTCATGTAGATATATGATTTTTTTTATATTTAGACCGGAAAACAAGAACACGGGCCACCTGATGTTAAGCGGTCAGCGTGGTTTATGGACATTTGTAACACCCGAGGCGTGTCCAATGCGTTGACGGCTTTCAAGGAGAGCTCTCTACGCTTTTCTTGAAGTACCCCATATAATGTTTTCGGGTGAGTTCTTGGTTCTGGACTTCGAAGATCCTTGGCAGCGAGATCACGACGCAGACTACTCCAAACAAATATACTTATTTGAGTTACGCTGGTTCATTATCTAATCGGTTAAATATTAATATTCATCTGGTTGTAAGTAGTTATTATCTAATACGTATCGATTTATGAACTTTGAACTGAGACCACGCCCCTTCCGAAAATAATCGTTCTTCTTAACTAGCCACTTTAGAGCCGAATCAGTGTGTATAATTTATCGCTTGATATAAGGAAGAAATGGATGTAATATGAGTT
Organism: Parelbella ahira ahira; assembly: GCA_018244795.1. Taxonomy (NCBI): domain Eukaryota; kingdom Metazoa; phylum Arthropoda; class Insecta; order Lepidoptera; family Hesperiidae; genus Parelbella; species Parelbella ahira. Next base: position 44,062 of record DWME01000121.1, on the reverse strand, counting down.
AGAAAATGTCTACAGATGGACTCAATGGACTTTGAAGCATGACAATTGGATAGTAGACGCAAATATTTATTTATATCTCACCGATATTGATAGCCAAGGTCACAATTAGTAATGTAATATCACGCCTGTAATCCCCGAAAGTTTGAACAGAAGAATATAGTGCACTCCCACGTTTGATCAGTTACGCTTGTGTACCATAATGGAACAGATGCTAACCCTATTATCATACACCAAGCACAGATCCATATTCTGAGCCATTATTAAAATTTCAAGTTGGAAAAACTCAATAGCACTCGAGCCAGGTATCGAACCCAGGGGCCACTCGATCAGCAGTCACGCTCCCAACCACTCGACCAATGAGTTAGAGGCAGATGTCCGTTAAATAACGTGCAAAATTTTATTTACAACAAGATATGTGTCTGAAAAGGAATTATATATGTATCTGCTATTAGAATTTCTCTAACAACTACTGTACATATTTACATAAATATATACAGTATAAGTACATATTTACATATATAAGCTTCAGAGAATTGCTCTTAATAATAATAGGTCTCTAGTAGTTTGGAATTTCTCTAATGCTGTTAGTGAATACGTTGTAATTATATAAGTACGCATGATGAAATACATATGTACCGGGTTAACTCGTGTGAATAAATACTCACGAAACATTTAATAGTAAAATATGCAAGTACAACTTTAAGTAACACGTATAGATAGACAGTAAATCTGATTGCGATAATTATTATTATGCCGTCCCAAGAAAACTGTACAAGCATCTTACTTGCCTCTTTCCACGCGTCTAATGGACTAAGAGGACTATTATAACTATTCATCATCGTTAAGCTTGGCGAAGAAAACTAGCCCCACTTATCTTTTTCCTACTTATACGTGAGTAAAATAAAATACTTGGAAGTCTCGGATTGATACAGATGCACTGCTGTGATGTCCGTTTTGTTTATACATCGTAAACGGTGGCACTAAAGGATTATAATTAATCGCTTGTGAAGAAAGTAATTGTAATAGTATTTACTAGAAATATGTATAACTAACTAATATTGCCAGATGATCTGACGACCTGAAGAAAACAGCGGGAAACTGCTGGATTTGGAAGGCGTAGGACCGGAAGGAGTGGCGCCGATTAGAAGAGGCCTATGTCCATCAGTGGCCATCTAAAGGCTGACGGTACTGATGATGACGATCAGTAGAAATTAATCTGTATAGGTATTAAAAAGTAAGATGTTCATTATGGAATAATACAATCAAATCAAAACTTTGAGGTCCTTGCAAGTGTAACATTCTAGAACATTCACCGGTACTCACGGTTATTTCGTAGGTCGACTGAAAAAGAAACAGTAGACGCTATTTAATACAGTTTCATAGAACAAATATTGCTAAGTAGTTTTGTGAAATCGTCGTACAGACTGGAAAACCCAGCATGAATCTACATTTCTAGATACATACTTGTTGTCTATTGTACCGTTGTCTATTGTAGGCTTAAAATAAGATCCACTTCAAAACTCTCAGCACTTACTGCTTTCCAGAACTGCATAGGAAACTGTGTTTACCCCAATAAAGTTTTCCTATGTTCTCTCTATGCTGTTATTCAATAAAAATTCAACCTAAGTCAACAGGACATAGAGTCGCATTTTCCATGCTGTTAATAACGAGATTCACTTTTGAAGAGTGTATTCTGTTTTAAACGGTTTGAGTTATCCGCACGGGATTTTCAAGTACTTGTGAATATATGAGATTATGCAAAGCGTTCTCGAAAGAAACTAAGTGTTGAATTATTCAACAAATTTTTCACGGTACTGTAATTGATATAAATAGTATGAAGTTAGTCTAAAACACATTGCCTTCTATTGTTAACCCTTTCTCATATTATATTACACGTTTTATCGCCTTGTATTGGACAGTTTCACATAATACACTTTACGTTCCATTGTCCACCATTGTTTGCCAACCGGTATTCTGAGCGTAAACAGACACTGCTGCCGATAGACAATAACATGCAATATCAGATACGACCAAAGTTCTGCTTAAGTTAGATAATAAATGCATTTCTATCATCTGGACTAAGTTCAAAATGTTGATGATTTACCTACTTCCTTAAAAATTTCTTCATGTCAGGTCCGACACGGGCAATATTAGAATGAAACAATATAATTGTTATTTGTATTTAAAATTCAATTATATAGATAGCAGTAAGCGCTTTAAAATAGTTTTTTTTATTAAAAGAACAGTTTTATTAAAGTGCACTATCTTTTGAAGAAGTTGATAGACTACGTACCTACTATATTTCTATGCTACAGACTCAGCGATCGCTCAACGTATATCAGGAGGCTCTTTATTTCTATAGAAAAGAATTAATGCTTCGAAAGAAACTTAATGAAACATTAAATTGAAAAATTGTTAAAGTTTCTTCAAAAGAAGCCCAAACGAAATTCTCTTTCAAAGCGAGTGATGATATTGGTCATGTTATACTCGTAGATATCCGTCCAGTGAGCGACGACATCATCATCAAGACGATTGATCTATTCACCAGATTGATTTTAATGACAAAAACAATTTACATAATAACGTGATAGCAATATATTCAACAAAATGTTACGTAACAACAAAATAAACATTGACGTGAGCGGAGACGTACGGCGCGTTAAAAAACATTCCAGTTGCCATCCGCCCGATACTAATGGTAGATAAACTTGACCTGCTTTCAGATGCGAATAAACAATGTTATCAATATACCTACGTCATGTTTATTACGGTTTTTGTAGCACTCCAGTTAATGCATATAATAATTTTTGAAGTTCTATTGTAAAACCTATTAACCAATTAACAAGGTGACTGTTTTGTATTTCGCAAGTACTATAACGTGTATTTGAACTTTGGCTATTGGTTTTAATTTGAAAGGAACTCGCTTTTACGCTGTTTTTCTTTTGTCTACACGTTAAGCAGCGCCTATATACCATATCCAATGATTCAATGCGCTCTACTTGACTGACCTATCTTTTTCCCATAGTCTTGTTCTCATGCACTCCCGTCTCCGAATTGATTTTTCTCTTTCCTTCAAATCATACTTAAATTACATTTACTAAAAAACTTTGTGAAGATATACGAGGTAATAATTGGGAATATTTGACCTGCCCTAAAATATCTCTCATCTATTGAAACGGTACTTATAACAATTAAAATATACATGATATACAGCACATAATGTAACATTACACAACTCTGAACTTGATTATATATAACTCGTAAGCTAGCCTAAACAAATATTGAGTTTTATGTTTCTACCGACGATTTTGTATTGCGTACGAAAGAACAAGATTAATCCGAACTATTCTCAAAGAAATTTTTTTGCAGAACGTATTATTATTCAAATAGCGAACTATTTTACGACATTTCTGAACTTGGGATATTTAACTTCGAGAACGGCTTTATCGCGGTCGAAATTACTTTTCCATATCTAATACACTTCGCGCCGTGTGGTCAGCGCACCTCATGGAAAACTACATCGAATACCTTTTCCAACTTCCCCAGCAGAACTCCTCGAGGACTAAAAGTTTGAGATCCACGTGCATATGTGTGTGTTGTAAGTTGCGTAACTTAGTTTGTACATATATGCCTATGACGATGGTCTTGTTTATCGTAAAAAGAAGGTGAATTTCCTCTATACAATTAGTTCTACTCTACGTAGAGCCGAACACGTATGAAGAATTTTTTATAATGAAATAAGAACATTTGTACCTAACATTATTATTCAACTCAGATAATATAACAAAGACTAAATAGACATAAACAGTATGTACCTGTGTGTAGCTCTGAAAAAGAAACCCCCTATATATACGCTGGAGTTCTTTGTTAAAATTCAGCCAATTTTGGTAATAAATTCTGAGTAACAATTAAACATCCTGTATACACGAAGTTTGTCATCTCACGCGCGAATAATACTTTCCTCGAACGGACGGTTGTACAGAATTCCTCGAATTGTTACCCATTGTTTTACGAAATGACATAACCTGTAAAATAACGTAATTACTATCTTACTTTCTGTTTGAATAAATAATAGCTCGCTTTCTCTCTTACCATTAGATATAAATCTCAGAGGTTTCCTTATATTTATTTCTGTTATATTAAGATTGTTATGAGATGTTAAAACAGTGAATAAACAAAGTTAAATAAACTAGGCGCAAGATATCAATAAAATAATTCCAAATAACAACTAAATGGTATATTATGCATAAAGATAATATTTGTTTTCAAAAATCTATAGAACCCGTATTATTCTTACCTACGTGATCGCTTTACTTACGCTCGTCTTTTATATGCGCCGTACCGGTCGCATATAAAATCCCTCTTTGCAATACCTACCCATGAAACTTCTTTATTCCCACTCCTTCTCTGTGCATGCAGATTTCTTTTAGATGTTCAAAAGGAGAGTTAAAGTGCACTACGTTTCTCTATCGTGAACATCAGATTCTTGGCGACTTTGTTCACTTTCATATCCATAATTTCGTAACATCATGCCTGCATTTTCCCGAAAGGGTAGGCAGAGGATTGTAGTATACTCCTGCGGCTCACCACTTACACTTACATCCTGAATTTCAAGGAATTTAAACTTAGAAAAGCCCAATATTGTCCGACTCAGATATTGAATCCAGGATTTTTCGGTCGACTATCCCCTTCGCGACCACTCGACCGTCGAGGCATTTCATGATATAACCATATTTCTAGTAAGCTTCTATTTTTTAATGTACTCTCCAATTCGTATAGTATTTGAAAAAGTATTTTTGTACGTGTGCGTTATATACTTGTCATTAATAAGTATTCATTAACAATATACCTACATTACACATTGATTATTTTTTTTATAATCAAACTAATTTCAACATAATCAAACTACTGGTAATAATTTCTGTTATACCAGTTGTTTATCCTCACCCCACTATATAAAATCATGAGCAAACAAATAAAAATGTACCATGAATCGCTCAGTGGCGAGTTGCTATACAGTTAATGTAAATAGCACTATACATTAGAACATTGTTAGCATTGGCAACGAGCTACGTAAAATATATGTACATTAAGTTTATAAACACAAATGTAAATAGTGAATAAGTCGAACGATAATATTATTCTCGAATGCTCTTGTAAACAGAAATGTATAGCTCGTGTTAGAACCTGTTCGCTAATTAAATAATCTCATTTATGTACATGTATATGTATTACATTCACTAGAAACTACTTCATTTACCTGTTTATCTATCACTAAAATGATAAGTATCTTGATATTGAACAAATCAGACCATACCTATTAGAATTTTCCAGAACATGCTCTAAAGCTCGATATGAAATCTGCAAACCTGCGTTTGTCTGACATGAAGAACTATCGTTTTAAACCATGTCATCTTAAAAATAGATGTGCGCCCAAATATTTGTTATGAATACAGGATTTTTCGTATTTTCTCTTGAAAAAAGGTTTATGTAAGTATGTATTCAGTAATTGCTAATATATCATCAGTTACCTACTTCTCATGGAAGGCTCTTCCTAATATAGAGCCATGTTGCTACGTTTAAAGTTGTTCTGAGAAATTATTATTATTTCATATTTATATATAGATTTACAAACGATCTGTATGTCACAATACATAGATTGTGAATAGGAATATGGGTATTTTCAGAACTTATTGTCTATGTGACGTCAGCAAGTCCTAACATATTGCACAAACATATTACTGGCATGGGAAATACTCGGCTAATCAGTGAAATAACACATTTATAATTTTTTTTATTTCATTATAATTCATTAATATTATTATCATTGAAAAAATAGCGCATCAATGTTTCTATTAGTGCTGGGTTATCTTTCAAAAATACAATTAACAGCGTTTATATATTTATCATAACACATAAAATCTATCATTAATTGATGATATACGAAATCTATATACCTTTCTGATATCTTTTCATTTCCCGCTGTCAGTAACTCAAGTGCTTCATATTTAAAGCTAACAATTAACACCACGAAGTGGCAACGTGAAGATAATAATGTATGCCCTACTAGCGATGAGCGCATGACGTGACGTTTCCTACTTGGGTTTTTCCTTTTTATTATAGGTACACTTGTTGTAAAGTGTTCTTGTTATAGGTACATATAACGTGTAAGCTAAATATAGCGCACCATACTAATAATAAAATTGGAACGTTTATTACAATCAGAACATCATATGACGTTACATAATAGAATAACAAAGGTATTTATTTTAATAATGTTTGATTAATTTTTGTTGTTTATTTATAATTTGGAAAGAATATTAAATAAAATATTAAATTATACAATTATTATATTCATAATTATAGTTAATAAAATGTAAACTGTCTAACTTTTAGGAAAAGCAACGCTCTTTAATCACCTATGGAAACGTTTCGCACTTTCAATAAAGTGCCGAGATTAATTTTACACGGCTTTTTATTTAAAACCTTTAAAAGTCATATAACAGTTGCGTACATTAGGGCCTGTAGGTACCTACTGATAAAGTTAAAAATTTTGAATTAAGACTTTCTCTATCATTTGCACGATAAAAAGTTTATTCATGTTTACATGCATAAAAGGAGAAAACCAAAAATTTAAAAATTTTCCGTTATTTTACTTATTTCCTTATACAGTCTCCCGAATCCCATCTCAAATAACACTGAAGACCTTGACAAAGGTATACATCTGAATAAATATTAAAAATATTCCATAGTTTCCATCGAACTGGTACATTAATAAGACCGAAACACAGAGAACGCAATAGAGTGAAGATAGCGTTTCAATTGTAAACAGTGCTCTACTGACTAGGAATAACGCGATCAAAATTCAAAGATATTTATAAACAAAGTTACAAAAGAACTTTTTGATATTTCGTTGCTCTTTAGGATACCCTTTAAGTATAAGTAAATATAAACAGAAACTGAAAAACGTGTGGAGTCGGGAGACCCCTGTAAGGAGCAAAGATCCTTACAGGTTTTCTTTAATACTAAATATAATTCGATTTAGATGTTTATCCTTATTATTTGTTGTCACGTACGTAATAAATCCGTTATGGTCCCTTTGTCTACAATAATTACTTCAATGCAAATAATGTAACGTAAGGAAACAAATCTAATCGGCCACGAAAGACCCTGATAACTGAAATCTCAATATTCACACGCACATACGACTATGCATACAAATAATAGAGAGTGACAGAGAAATAGCGAAAGTGGCATGAAGAAGGCATAAAGCTTTTCCATACGTGACGGTTTTCACCAGTCAACATGTCCCGCGATTCGCGTTACGGTGCTTCGCTCCAAAAGCACTTAATTTTCTATCACGAAAATAAACTTACATCTACGTAATATAACTCAAAAACAGAAAAAAATGACAAAGAAATGTTTTATAAAAAAACATTATTACATAATGCAACTTGCGGTAATAGGACACTTCTCGACCACAGTGTATCATTCACTTGCAGCATCATATTATAATTGCATGTAATAGGATACCGGTTTTCCATCAACGTTCATTGAGTTGTATAAAGCGTAATCATAGCGCCTAATGAGACATACGATAGTGGTACTTAGGTAACGTTATGTAAATGCTATTTTAATATTCATTAATATTACACGTGCAGTCAAATGATTTGTTAAATCGTCACGCCGCGCTGTGACGTCATCAATACCAGTTTTGTGGGGAAAACGGGCGCTTAAGATCGATTTTAAGTTGGAATATAGCAAACTAGTAAAAGTCGCAAGGATTACGACAAAAATTGTAATATCCGTTTGTATGGGCGTTCAATTTTGTCATTAATTACATGACTGCATTATGACTCTTAATAACCCAAATATGTAGTATACATTAATATGAGTGCGGTTACAATTAGAACGTATTTGTCCTAATCAACGCTGGTTAAAGACGTGTTGCTACAGTGGACTAAAATGTTCATCTCTAATGTACACGTGAACTAGCAACCACGCCACAAACCTCCGGTCTGGGTTATATACATAGTGTATCTTAAGATATCCTGAGCTAATTTCAAATGACTAATTAAAAAAATAGAGACATTATTTTCAAACAATAAGAAAATAGTTTGTATTTGACGTTTTTATTTTAACATATCATCTATAATACAAGTATAGAATTCGTCAACAATCACTAACCATGGAGAGTTTGTGACACAATAATACCTATATTATACATTGACAATAATAAAAATAATAAAAAAACAATAAAAATAATAAAAATAGTATTTCTAAAAGACGTGGGATCACGTTTGTCAAGAAGATTTTGTATCCTTAAAAACAAAGACGACAATCAAGTTTATTGTATTCTTCTCTATTGTATTCGTATTCTAATCACGTATCCGACACTCAATACCTAGCATCATACACGACGTCCGTACGTGACTGTAACGTGTCCCTTTGCGTATATACCAGTAAATGTAGGCCTCTCATTCATTCACCAACAGTACTACCTACCTATTCTACCTCCCTGTATAGATTTATAAAATACATATCAACAAGAATTAATGCAAATTCGCATTAAATTCAATTAATGTTTACTGTAAATTCGCTTTAAACGTGTTACAAATATTGGTTAGTGAATAATACTAAATGGTGACAGATTATGAGCAACACAGAGCTTAAGAGAAACGATTTGAAACATTTACTAGTAAATTTATAATATTTTAGTGATCTAATTTTTACTTGACTCACAAGTCTGTTTCTGTAAATAATTCATAATAGGGGCAGGCTATAAATTTGGAATTGAAATTCTTTCATAAAATTAAATGTTAGAAAACTTGGCAATCCAGAGCTGTTACTAGCTTTGAACTGTTCGACTTTCAATTGAAATCACCATCTTTCAATTAAAGTGTCAATCAAGACTTCGGAATGGATGCAAAGTAAAAATTATTCGTTTCTCAGCAGTATGAACGAATTTATAAAGCTATGTGCTTTTTCTTAAATAAAATACCAGTTGTTATAACAGCAACGAAAATCATCTTAAGGAAACATACGCAATACATATTTTCCAACACATATTTAACAACGTGGCGCACGAAAGCCTTATAGTAACCATTTTCATGAGCGAAGACCCGTGTCCAATAGAGAAAATATAAAAGTATACATTGAGAACGCAGATTCACAAAGTTATACAAAGTAAAAGCAAAATCAAAGTCATGTTTACTGTATATGTATATATTTGTTTACATTTTGCTATCACTTTAACACTTCTACAATGTAATACGGGGCTGTTGTCACATTGTCGTAATTACAGGAGATTTTTAGTCACGAAATTAAATCTCACCGCTGATAAAAATTACAATTGTCATGTACTAAGTGAGATTATGCGAAATTCTTATCTAAAATTTATTTCGTCTGCCACTGTGTCTACGTAAAATGTAGAGTCATCGCAGCTCGGCTGTGACGTCACAGCTTGTTGCATACGACACCACCGCGGCTTGATCCAGTTAATATCGCTCGGAGGTAGTACTACAGACTAAACTTTATAATATCTTATACATTTAGTAAGCGTTAATTACTTTGTTTTGCTGTTAAGTCAGTTGCTAGCGAATTGAATTTCAAGAGAACTGTCAGTTATGATCCAGTATTGAAGTAGTCTTTGAAGAGGAATCCGGGTTTTATTAAACAGTGGATATAAAAGGACTGAAATTATATGATAGTGACTTAGTACTGAGGAAGAGTCGTAGGGTCATTAAAGGCGGTATGCGTTGAACGTGACTGAATTGAAATATTTGGATTAATTATAGATATTACATTATAAATATTTTGAAACTTGTTTGAAATAGAATGATAAAATGTAAGTAGTGTTCAGAGTTAAAACGTTAACTAAACGCCATAAGTATGACAATTTGAAGGCGACAACTGATCAATGATGAAGCTGAAATCTTATGCATAATAATTTATTGCAGAGTTATATTTAATGGATTTCCTGATTCCTGGACTAGCATCTAAGCTGAAATTTCTATTAACCTACGTTAGGTCGTCGCGGTTACGGTACTCGCTTTCAGTCGTTTTAGCGATAGAAGATTATGCTTGACATAATATAATGATTTAGAAATATAAAACGAATTTGTTATGGTTACTGTCATCGCAATGCATATGTACTATGTAGATCTACATAATTATATATTTGTTAATAAAATCCTTAATCGCATAGTGAATAATTTATAAATCGACCGCAACATACAATGCGTATTCTCTTTAACTCTGGAAACTTCCTCAACGGGTGTCACTTAATGAATACGTGACTTATAAATATGTGCATGTTTATTCTCTATAGGTAACAAAACTTCGGCCCTGACATTGTCAGTATAAATAACTTGTTTATAAGTGCTGATAATATAGTGATCTATTGTTATCTACAATGTTGTTATCTACAATTATGTTATTTATAATGTTGCAACGTATTGTTATCGCAGCTCTCCGGTTTCGTAGCACAAATATATAATATTGTAGTGGTATCATCGGTGTGCCCTAAAAACAGCTACATTTAATCGTCTGCCTGACCGGTGTTCGAACCCGGATATTTCTACATGACTGACATGAATGATAATGCCGAATGCCGTAATGATCACGATGATGATGGTAATGACGACGATGATGATAGTGACGATAATAACTTAACAAACCAGCAAAAACTTATGTCAATAAGCTACAGCCTTATGTTTGTTATCATACACCTCCGAAAAAATTCATTGTGGATCCATTTAACCAAAATTATTAGGTGACGAAAGGAATTATAAGACACGTGCGTTCACAATAGCATTTATATTGACGGTGTCATTCGACAACACAACAACCCGGCGACATCTTGTCTCAATAAACGACGATGACGAATAGACATCTAAATACACTGTTACATTGTTTTATCTTCTTACGCTACCAATGATATTCGCACACACATACGCAGATCAGTGACACCTCAATAACTTACGATTTTTCCATTCCATTAGGTCATTTTAATTGAGATACCGCTTGAACTTTGTTCATTTGCAACTAAAACTATTTTTTTATCTTCTGTTTTTATATGTATGTAACTTACTGAATAAATTTACTTGATATCATTACTTGCTTCCTTCAGCAATACAACAATTTGTACGTCACGGTCTCCACAATTGTCTGTCGCCATTTTATTTTGTCTCTAGACTACGTTCCCCAAGATTTTAGCGTTCTCATCACACAAACCAATACTATTGGTATTGTAGACGATTATTGTATACATAAAATAAATGAGTTCTGTGTTATACAGATTGAAGGATTCACAAATAACTGTTTTAATCTGTAATTCTGACTGTTCAGTATGTATATTCGTAGTCGAATTATACATGAGTCGTACCCCATTGATGACTTTTCTTGAGCATTTCGTGTGTATTATACGTATTCGACATCCATACGCCATTAGAAAATCGCACGTGCGGGTGCACCCTAAACGTTTTTAAATTTGTACCGATCTCAATCTTGGAACCACATTCTCTCAAAGCACCTTTAATGTACAAACAGTATATTTTCAGTTTTACATTTATTACACGCGAGGTACGTGTCAGCCATTGTGAGTCACTACATTCGTGTTCATAATACACAGTTGTAGCGCTGTCGTAAATAGGTCAGAACAAGATGTAGCTAAAGCCTCTTATAATATCATTAATATAATTAAATCTTATTATACCTTTAAGAACCCACTGCTTCATATTTGTAGCAGTGATTTTTTACAAAGAGCGTTTTGTCGTTTGGCGACTAACTGATCGGATATAGCGCAGAATATATGGGCACCGTTAAGTGTCCTGGTAGCGATGAGGTATCAGCGTAAGTGGTGTAAAAAGCCGTACTCTGCGATCCCCAACTTTTATGTGCAGGGTGGGCTGTTGGACAAAAATCCTTTAGAAGAGGGCTGTATACATCAGTTGACTAAGACAGGCTAATGACGTATTTCGTTTAAACCGTTGCGAACATTAACGGTTTGATTTAAATTCCAACCAGTTTAATTAATTTCCAATAAAACCTTACAACATTGATTTCTATGAGTACCCAAAGGCTAAAAATAAAGTTTGTTATTTGAAACAGCTCTAACAATAATCATAATAATATCAGAAGCCAGTAATCCTTTGTGCACGATTTTCCAATATCCGTTATGCACTTGGAATATTTTAAAAAGACGATTATTTTGCATTTTGCAAATAAATATGACGTGGCTTTATAACGAAAGCTCTTTCTTCGCCGAGCGACGTCACAAAGGAAAGGTGAAGCCGGCACTACATTTCAGAGCTGAAAAGAAATTAATTCCGCATTTGACTTACTAAACATGCCTGAGCTAAATCTGGGCACATTGTTCCTTATCCAAATTACAATCAGACTACGACATGATATACGAGTATACGTGGGTAGTGTATGGAACATTTCCCAGCACGCTTATTGACCGTGGTTGACAGCGTGACTGTACATTGAGTGTCGGTATGATCGAATGTTCTAGTAGTTTCGTACGAGTGATTTCTTCGTTATTATGAGTTTACGTAATGAGTGCGTTATATTGTTTTGATTGAAGTGCATTCATAGATAATGACGATAAATATGTGTTATTGTATTAAATCAATATTGTTTAATTACAATTGTACTATGGTTTGTTGGTGATCAATTACTCTGATGGTCCCAGAATCGATCTATGGTTACGTTAGATTAGGCTTGATTATTGATTTAAAATATAATTTTGGAATTTTGTTTATTTTTTATCTCCATTTCATTTTGATCCGTCACTGTACGTCACGGTACAATCCTCAAGACTTATTTGACCATGTCAAACAGGTATTTCATGCATAATTGTGAAAATGATACACTGAAGATACGATGATCTAAAACGTTAAGTACGAAATTAATGCTTAAGAGATCGAAGAAAAAAGACACTGTAGGTGACGCCGCGAGTAGCAAAAATGTGAACCAATATTTTTTCAATTCTTCGTCATGAGGACTTACTAATGTAGGTACTTAAGAACTTCCAATAATAACAATCTTTGTAACTAATATGAAACTTTAAATATTGTTTATTAGTCACTATAATTTGTCATATAATTATATTGCATTAACCTTATATTTCATTGTAACATATCTATTTAAAAGTATCGCGACAAGTAGGTACCTACTGATTGGAAACCAGCAATGCTATAACGACAAGAAAATTAAGGAAGCTTAGACTTAACATCTAAATACAAATCGACAAGTTCATTAATAGACTTGCAATTACATTAATAATATCTAAAACTAATCCGCTTAACTGATGTAACAATTTATCAAAGGAGTAGCTATATTCGTGTTTATATACAGGACGGTAAGCGTTTTTATACCGCGACAACTCATATAATTCAAGATCAAATGAAATTCTCCTCCCGTTCCAGCAGCGTGGAGAAATGAAGAGAATGCTATTAAGCAAGAGGTCTGTGGGAACATCTCGCATTGTAGTCGGTTTGAGACACCAGTGGTAAGCGTTATTAATGGCTCGGACAAACACAAAACAATGAATGTGCAATTTAAATGCAACTGCTAGTGTTGCATATAGCATATTTTTTTTAAATTTTGAATCAGCTGCTATTTTCCGACAAAAGTAAAGCCGAGAGGATGGTTATGATTTTATTATATGTACGTACTCGTACATATGTATGTGGCCAAAATTGACTGCCTCGTTGGTCGAGTGGATTCAAGCGCGACTGCCGATCGGGACTGCTGGGTTCAAATCCTGGGTCGGGTACCTTTAGAATCTTTCAATTTAGAATTTCTAATAATGACTCGGAGTTTGTATCTGTACCCGCTGTATAGCAGTAGACTCACCACGTATTCCATGGAAGTTAAACGTAACTGGTGAAATGTGGGAGTGTACTACTCTCCTCTGCCTTCTCCTTTAGGGATTACAGGAGTGATGTTACGTATGTACGTGTTTCTATATTTAGACATAGTTTTTGGTCTTCGAAATTACATATCTTATTTTAATTGATGACATTGACAGCGTCATATCGTTCTGTGATCTGCGATTTAGGTGTGAAGTAAATGACGTCATAACGAACATGTCGGCTTTGTGCGTGCATAAACGCTAACCAAAGAAACTTAAGTTAAAGATTATATCATGTTTAATTTCCAATGAAAGATGTTAATGAGTAAAATAAGACAAAGAAAGTTATGAATATGGTCCATACCTTCATTTAGTGGAACACTTTCATTTATAGTCGTCTCGTAATTTCTATGACAAATATTTAACACAATTTGGCATAAAATACATAACGTACACATTTTTGACTTAAATATTTATTTGGTCTCGTTTGTCGCTATGAAAGACAGGACATCTAATTTGCAATTACATTAATTATTATTATACCGTCAATCCAGGTGTTTTAAGGGATGGATAGTTGTAAACAAGTGCCAAGCTTCTTTATGTTTACAGGCTTGATCATCCATACATTAAATTTACAATAACATTAAAATTCAATTAATGGTTAACACCGTATCCTGCTTAATGTTAATTATGAGGATGTTAATTGGGAAGATGTTAATTAGGAGGATGTTAATTTGGAGATAAATTAAATAAATCAAATTTAAGAAAGTCATCTTGTTTGTTAACGTGGTACGCCGATGTAATGAGAAATTAATTTCATCTATATTTGGCTTTACGTGGGATGTGCTCAGACAGGTGGCTGTCTCACGTGCCTAGTAGAGGTATGTATCTTTTATTAGACTTGTTTTGCTAAGAAGAGTGGTTGATTCCATTTGATATTGCGCTATTTTTATTAATAACATGAGATCTTCTATTATATGACATTCATATGAAGATAATAATATCATAATTACTCCCTCTCACAACGATATTTTTATAACATTTCTGTACTATTCCAAGATAGTCAAACACTAAACAATCATTACAAAGAAATGCATGTAGTTATTGTTAGAATGTCCATTTTGAAAACTACTAGACAAATTTTAAATTTAGCATCGCTTTGAATACAAAACAAATCACCAATTTAGATTGAACCCTCAACGCTCAGGTTTGAAGGCGGGTTACAGTTCCGTGAAAAAGACGTAATAAAGTGCTTGAATGTAGCCGTGCTCCATACAACGGTGCTCAGAAAGTTGGACAAAACGTAGCAACTACAATGGTTCCAGTGCTCTCCGACTGAAATACAAACGGCACTTTTGAACTCGGCTAAACAAATATCAAAGAACAATATCAAAAGTTACACATCAGCTATCTATTCTGTTCGTTCCGTTTATGAGATCAGTGATATAATAAAACAAATAGATATCCATCAATAAATGACAAAAATATTAGTTGAATTAATATACAGTAAATGGTTTTATCTTAATCCTAAAGCTTCTAGATATTTAACGGATTTTTTTATAATACCGATAACTAAGCTAGTTGTTACAAATAAATAAATAAATTGATGATTGGATGTTTTTTTATTATTATTATTATTATTAAAATGTTTATTATTAATTATAATATAAATGATGTTAGAGGTTAAGATAATAAACAAATTAGAAGTTAAAGAACTAACTCCTATCTTTTACGCACAATAACTGCTTATAAAAATATATCTTTTTATTATATCTACATAATAATATGTGAATCGCACATCTTAATATTAGCGAAAGACTAATTTGAAAGGTTTTAGACACCGGTAACCCGTTACTTTCATTCAATTTACGATATTACACTATACGGAAATAAGAGTGAAAATTTTTCTTCCTATTGGATCGCAACGAGAGTACGTACGTACTTCAAACTGCGATTTCCTCACTGGGTTCATTTTGCATTCCATTCTCTCTGCTAGACACTTTAATTTGAACTTTAATTTGTATCGTGCCTATTTTGACTTCACTGTAGCTACTAAATAATATTGATGAACACATTTTCTTCGACTAACTGATACTGACTTGACTCAAAATTACTTACATTCATACACACTTCTTACACTTATACATGCACACAATGATTGATCACCATTGATCATTATGTTTTAACAGAAAGAAATCCTACTTAACCTACATAGATCCACAGATGTTTGATATTTTTAAAACTATTAATCATACTGGCCACAACATTAAATGGTTACTCATGAACGTTTTTATTTGAACGCTTCGTGTATATTAATCTGCAACCAAAAATAGACAACCAGTGAATTACTGCTATAACTTTTTAAAGCCTTGATATCTTTTTAAATGCAACAGAAACTTACACTATATAAAATATTTTTATTATTCTTTAAAACATTACTTCGAAAGACCATCGTTTCATTTGATTTTGTAGTAACAAAATAGGAATATATTCGCTTCATTGAATATGCATAAAGACTCAGAAAACAGAGAATAGAAAACAGGTGATCTTTCGCAGCGAATGCAAAGAAAGCGCGCGCTATCGTTTCTGGAACGGAAAATGATTTGAAAATCCGAAGGAAAGAAAAATAACTACGAATACATGAAAATAGCCCAATGCATATTGAAGTACATTGTCGTTTGCAGAAAAACGCGTGGATTCTCTATTAGGTGTCGCTATATATTTATTACCAATATTCTTCTAACTTTTACTGTTACAATACAATTTATTATCATACCGTCACGCCTTTATTTTTCAGAAGAGGTATTCAGAGGAGTCTACTACTATTACGTTTTACCAGTTATGGTACACGTACCATGGAATAGTGGATGAATTTCATCATTATTATCATCAGCGTGCTCCCGTCCACTGCTGGACATAGGCTTCTCCAATAGCACGCCACTGAGTTCGATCTTCAGTTCATCGAATTTATTGCAATACAATTAATTACTGGTACTACTACTAGGCATAAATGTTTATTTTATATTCAAAGCAACTCTTATAAGAAAGATGATGCTTTGGCCGTCAATGGTTTAAGAAAACAAAAATTATAACATTGAAGTCTCTAGTGGAAACTATACTAAGAGCCGTCTCTTAAACATACAACAATTAATGGTTCATTTTAATGAACGTTCTCGTGATTTAGACTGCAATATAGTATAACAATTAAACTGAGGGATAGGGTTATTTAATATACTCCGATGGACTACGAGTTTGCTGGTAACTCGAGTGTTTTTCAGTTACGGGGTTGAGTCGCGCTCAGTAGTGAGATCAAAATCGATTGTAAAAGGATGTCGGATGAATATTAAAATATTGTAGATTGCAATTACGATTGATACAACAACTAGGTACTACTTGGAACATCTGCGTGACAAAGACTTTTTAATTATATATAGTACAAACATTTCTCTTCACATATTACATTGTTATATTGTTACATTGTTACCCACTTCACATACTATATGCAACATAGTACATTGCGCTACCCATATTGCTTATCTAACGGTTTCTTTATGCTGTTTGATAACTTGAAGCTTTTTATCAATTAACACTGATACCTATGTAACATTACTTTCTGAAATCTGACGTGAAAACTAAAACTAGAAATTCCAAAATTTTCACATATTATGTAGACGAAACAACTGTTTTAATAAGAGTACCCAGTGATATTCCTCCTGTAATTGAAGGATTTATTCATTATTTTTTTTTAAATTCCGAAAACAAAAGCAATTCCGGAAACACTTATCCATGAGAATACAAAGGATGTTATAACCCTGATATATATGTACATATAATACGTCCGTATATCCATCTTGACCCAAAATGTGTAATACTTATCCATGGGTATTGTACGCAAAGTAACTCGGCTACCTTTTGTGAAATCACCTGTACTAACCTAAATGTCTTGAAGATAGAAATGGGAATAATTTGTATTGCTGTTCGGGCAGTAAAAATCATTGTGAAGACTTTATTGTACATAATTAGGAATGTAAAATTATTGATATTTCCCAATACCTATTGATATTTACTAAGTTATGCACAAAACAATATTTACGTACTGAGTACTAAACTTTCTTCAATTAAAGTTTCTAATTAGTAATTTGTAAGTTGGTATTTTTCCACCGCCACCGTCGAACTACACGAGCAAAAATAGTTCTCGTTGTAAATAAGTACCTACCCAGTCGTAGGCTCTGCGTAGGCGTTCACGGCAAAGACTAAACGCGGTCCCTTACCATCGTAATACAGATTTGTTATTTTCATTTTGTCCGTACTGTAGCAATGATTGCAAACCGTGTTATTCATATATATCGAATCTTTGTTCTCGCAACAGTATCGCCTTTGAAGAAGAATTAAGCTAATAATTGCGGAAATTTGTAGCGCGATACTCAAGTGCGGTTCAGTATGGCCATCTCCAAAAGGCTGTGTTGTTTTAGGGTCGAGTACTCTTGACCCAAAAGGGACGCTGCTTGACATTGGGTCTCTTTTGCATATTTATGAAAGTAAAATCGTTTGTATCGGTAAAGCTTACTCCACTTTAAAAATACACGATTTAAAAATTACAATCTTCTACTGTTAAAATAATACAATAATGTATGGTACCGTTATTAAAATAATATAACAATGTGTGGTACATTGCTTTACCGAACATTATTGAAATTCTAATTTGATGTTTATCTGAGCTCTTCACGCACAGTTTAATAATGCAATACGCACTGACTGAACCAAAATATGTAGAGCACAGTTCTGTCATGATATGTCATATGTCACCTGCAGACAGTGTAAACAGCTCATTACTATAACAAAAGTAATTCCATTTCAGTTTTTGTTCATATATTAATTGTTTGGTATAATTACTCTTTTTTTCATTATTGATATTATTAGTATTATTAATTGTATTTTTTATTTCGTAAAGAGTTTTACAAAAACTTAAATTTTTGTTCTTTACAATACGCAATTCTCTATGAGATCTAGATTAATGTAATTTATTGTATGGCAGCTACTTTGAGGAAAAAAGCAGTATGGTTAGTTATGATGATTTTATTCGGGTAGACATCACAAAACGAATTATTAAGTACTATTTTGTCATATGTGTAGATAATGCATTGTTAAGAAAATGTACAGCATTACACCATTAATTTGTTAAATAAATACATATTGTGCTAGGTGCAGTACCAGCTGAAGCCAGATATAATAATATGTGTTTCAGTAGAAAATTCTGGTTGTTGGCCCATGTACAACGAGTGATGACTATATATGCGTCAATGTTATTATAGAATACTAATGAGTTTTCCTATTTTTCGTTTAGAAAAACCTCAGTATGCTTATATATAAAACATGAAATCCTAACAAAGAGACCTACTTACGACCTAAGGACGGTAACACGGTATTTTTTGCACACACCATAGAGTTGGCGTTTTTGTAAAGAATCAGAATCTGATGGACAGACAGCCTTACATACACTATAAATAGATTACAAACAACGTAGCCTTATATCATTTATATAGCATATTATGTATTACACTTGAGCGCTTCGGAGCTTTAGTCGAGTACTAACAGTTTTGCTATCAGCATTTGTCAGCACTTTTTATGACTGTTTAAATATCCATGTAAATCATTGCAATCAACACTTATCGAGCCGAGCACGCTGCGTTTGGAACGTTTTGAGGGATAACGATCTAACAAGTAAGATATTTTTATTACATTTATTTGGTATAATGAAACATAGAAGTATATCGTCAGGTCCGTACGGATGGAGGTATTTGGCATTCTGTTCTCTGCCTCAACCCCAGTAGGGGACCCGGTGTGACGATATAACAATATATAATTTTGTATCTCCAGATCTGCCCGAGACAGCTATAGTGTCAAAATAAAGAGTTTTTTAACTATTTTAAAATAATGTATGAATTAAAAGCCAGCTAGAGCCAGCCAGAGCTTATCCATTTTTGGGTGCTGAAATCGTATTCGATTCATTTTATCACCCACAATTTTCTCACAATTCGACGTCAAATATTAATAAATACTGACAATTTGATAAACACAAATTTAAAAATTAGTTATTTATTAGGTTTTCAAATTTATTATTTTCACTAAAAAAATATTAGCTTACTAAGTATACGAAGTAAACTAATATTTTTGTGTTCAATGCCAATATCATTTATCGGACCATTAATATTATGGCAATAAACTAAACCCTCACCTTGACTTAAATTTTGAACAAACTTTTCATATCTTGTTGTATAATAGTAAACAGATTTTCCAGAATGTTATACCAGTTGAATTAAACACGTATGTACATTCTAAAAAAATAAAAATCGTTTGAATGTTTTTTTGCTCGCGCGATACCATAGGTACCGCAAATCTCATAGCTTTCTTGTAGCATTTCCTAAGGTCCTCGGCACAATTATAACATACTCTGCGAGAAACCCAACATTTGTCTTGATGACCAATTTCGCCAAAATATGAAAGATATAATTTTCTTACAGCGTCAGTAATGTTCTATTGACGTTTTTTAATTAAAAAGATAACACACAGGTGTGTTGCACAAATTAAGAGGTGAATTGTTACAAATACGTTTGACCATTAAACTGTAACTAACAAGCAGAGTGGTTAAACGCTGCAATGTGAGGTTAAATTAATACTAAGGAGAAAAACCAATGAGTAATTTATCAGAACTGTCAATCTTGTCACATATAATATTATTGCCAATCTAATAAAATTAATCATTATATTGAAAATTAAAAGCAATTAATCGATTAGAAAAAATTGTTACGGATTTTGGTTAGTAAAACGTATTTTCATATAATAATGAAACGACTTTTTAAATTTTTTTTTTCTGAATCGTCGCACCAAATTACACAAAAATTAGCTAAAATAATTAAAAAAGTTCTTATATTATTGGTTTGTGACATTATCTATATTCAATCATCAATTTAGAAGTTTATTGTACAACACACACAAATTACGCACGTATTCATTTTAACAAGCAAGGTCCGATTACGTAGAAAATTGAGGTGTTTGCAGGACTTATAAGTAAATACGGATCGTAGACGATCTGTACAACGCGCAGAAATGAACCCGGCACTTGCGAAGGTGCCCCCCTTGCGCCATGTTTTTGACCTAAAACGAATTAAACGAATTGGTATGGTCTTTGCCCGGCACGGATGACGCTTGTGGCGATTTTTAACCGTTTCCGTATATCTCTAAACGCATTAAGCAATTAGGTATTATTATGAGAAGACTGCAGGTTAAGAGCTCTCTTTTCATATTTTATATTCCGAGTATCCAATAATCTGGGAACCACACTGAACTGAAGCACTCTGTACTTTCATATTCATGTTCCTTGAGTGCTGCCATCTGCTATGAAACGTCGACAACACAAACACAAAGTATACATTGATAAACTAAACCTTTTTAAATAATTACTTTTAATAAAGCCTCTTAGCGAGCAGGCCGCTAACCCATACACCCCTTCATTACGCACGTGAGCAGACACAGTTATGCCCATTGTACAAAATGAATAACAATTTCTTTCAGGATATCACCGTCTCCGAAAGTGTCTCTCTTCTCGACAACGTTATAGAAGAGTGCCGAGACGAATCTGACTCCGACGAAGGAGCACAGCGCAAGCGAGTTCTTAAAGTGCCCGCTTCCCACACGTGGTGGAATTAAAGCATCACAAGCACAGGTTTATCGTTTGAAATTTAAAGAAGCTCCTGAGAAGCGAATCGGAAATATGTTTTCGTTTCTGAATTCAATCCCAGTAGTGGGCCACGTTAAGGGCGCGCTCCAATACGCTACAGGGGATATAAAGGGAGGGAAGGAAGCTCTGGACTCTGCGACACTATCCACTATGGGCATGAAAACTGGTTCCCTTTTGAATGGGGCTACGAGCAGCATGGCACCTGTAACAAGCTCGGATCTCGGATCTTCTAAGCCGGATAAAAACTGAAAAATTCCGCCCCCGCCCACTTACATTATTTTTATCTTTATCATCCTCACAATTTCAGCTATCAGATGTCCACTAATTGATTGACATTTGGACATAGGTCTTCCGGACATAATGCATCCATCGCTGTTATTACTGTGTTAAGCCTATTTATTAATAGAGATATAGACATGATATATATCTTATACATAGCTCAGGATAGGATCTAATATAAAAATATGTATAACAAACAAAATCAAATATATTATTGAATACTGTGAATTAAAATTACAATTTCACACTTCGAACTTTTGGTTCACCAAAAAAATACATGGCCTTGTCATAATTTAACTCGTGTGCGATTCGATTTTCTACCGCTAAGATTGCAAGACTCGCCCGATAAGCGTTTCTGGCTCATAGAAGATCGCAAATAATTTTTAATTAGTTTTAGTTTGTTAAAACTTTGCTCACAGCTTATGGATGTAATAGGAAGCGTACAGTAAATTCGCAGGGCAATACAAATATTAGGAAAGGCATCCTGCAAATCATGCGCATATATCTGTTGCAAGAGATAGAAAACGTTAGCCTTTTCTATGTATATCACCAAATAAAAGTAGACCTTGCTCTTTAAAAACGTAGAGACCCTGGGAGAATTCAACGGTACTTAACTCTCGCTTGTGTTTTCGAGCCAGATCTGCTCCATACTTTTGCAGTTCTGCAATTGACATTTTCAAAGTATTAGTACCATTCAGAGAAGCAAAATTCAAATTCTGCATGGTAGCGTAATCAAACCTCTTCTTAATTTCTGATATGATTCGATCAAATACCATCATTATGTCTTTAGAAAATAGTTGAACAGGTCGGAGTGTTTGTAATTCTTTTTCACACATCTCATCGAAATGTTTTTTACGTTTCGGAATTCGTTTGTTTTGCAAAATAGGCTGAACACCAGTTTTTTCAGCAACTTTTCTAGCCTCTTTTAAAATGATAACTGCGACAGCTAAGATGCATATTTAGAACTAATGTATTTAAAGCAAAGATATTGGCAATTTTCTTTCTGTTTACGACGGCAGGGAAATATTCTATCGAAGTAACCTTTAATATTCAGATCGAGTCCCTAAAAATTACTTCGGAGATTTCATCATCGTAAACAGAAAATTGTAAACATTACTGAATATTTTACCAATGATTTCAAAGTAGTTTTTAACCGCGACTCCGCATGGTGTCTTACGTAATTCGCTTATTTTGTGTTACTTTTTCACTTCTTATGGGTTTGACTTTAATAAAAAATCTAAGTAATCTATTTCTTGTTTTTATACCAAATTCCAACAACACCTTATCGTCATCTTAAAAGCTATTTACTTGAAAGGGCCAAAAACGAGCAAAGTGACTTTCATATATATATTACTAATATATATGTATATACATATATGTATTACACACAAACCTAAACACATAATCTGATCAAAATTCATTCAAGTATTACACATTTGTGTGAAGTCCGAATCCCGAGGGAACCGTACATTTTTCTATGATAAAAATTGCCCACCATTACTCTCCGACCCATAAAGTATCTCCGTGCAAAAAATCAAGTCGATCCAGGGCTCTGTTGCTGCGTCCAAGGAGATACGAACTTATAACACGAGTATTTCGGGAGACAATTGTTATTAGTTGGGATTTTTACAGCAATCGTAGGCTAACTCGCAAGTGGGTGTTAGTAACTTGACAAGGGCTTAACCAATTAGATACCGTCTCGAGAAGTGGGCTGAGAGTCGAGTATTATTTACTTGTATTTTAGTTCATTAACTGAAACCTAATTAAGCTTT
Source organism: Parelbella ahira ahira (assembly GCA_018244795.1). NCBI lineage: Eukaryota > Metazoa > Arthropoda > Insecta > Lepidoptera > Hesperiidae > Parelbella > Parelbella ahira. The sequence goes on along the minus strand of DWME01000121.1, from coordinate 20,412 downwards.
GTGTCATGTTTTTGTTACGGTAATACGAATTAACTCGACGGAAAACCGACGATACGAACATCATTTTCGTAGGCGAGCATGCTAAAGGTGCTACCACATTTTGTTAAGTTTATTTCCATTTACGTACATGAAAAAATTGCAATCAATATTCTCTCTATTTTCGCAATTGCGGGAAAAGCCTAGTGCAAAAGCGACCAACAATCATTTGCTAACAATAATGCAAACCCAGAAAATTTAAGGATTTAATGAACAAATGAATTATATATGTCAATATTCTGTCGAACGAATTGTTCACCATAACGTTAAGAGTTAGTTGAGACAGATCAATTAGGTATCACGAGTAGTTGCATCCCAAAACCACGTCCAGGACTGGTAATATTTCAACATTTTTAATCAGTGAAATGTGGAAGCACCTTTAATATTACGAATTTCGTTTGAAATTAAACATGCGGGTGGGTAATTAAATTTCTGAAAGCAAACCTTTGCAAACTGAACGCGATTGTGTTAGTACATTTATATACATACATCCGTACATGCATAGGGGCCGTCTCATATTGCGATATATAATATAAAATTTATTAAAAGGCATTGTATGGAGAATTGGTGGACTACAAAAATGACGAATGTAGTAATACGTCAGGTTTATAATAAAAGAGTTATTTAGCACTTGGTGCTCTACCCTGTTAGATACTTGACTTCAAGATCTAACGGTTACTAATTAGTTTAATACCGGAGAGTAAGATGTTTTTGTTATATCCATCCATTATCCATCTCCTATTATAGAGTACTTATGCTCAACAGTGAAACTTAATGCGATTAAAGTAAAAGTCTAGCTGAGGACCTCGCGGCATGGTAATAGTACCCCATTTCAAAATGTGTAATAATTGGATCGATTTTCATTTTAGAGTCATATTACTTTTCCTTTTGTTACTTACATTTTGTTCTATTTAATAATGAAAAGATATTTGAATTGAAAATAATAAAAACGTTATCATCAGTAAAGAAACTTTATATAAATTATTTCCAATCATAATGAACGCAAAAGTTAGATAATAATTAAGCAAAAATTTTATTATTCATAAAGTTAATTAGTAATAGCCGTTCGTTAAAAAATTGCGAACAGACGAAAGGCTTTTATATATAATTAATTACTTAGCTTTATCGAAAGATAAATATTACAAGGTAGTTTCCGTTTTCTTAAATGGATCTTAACAAATTACTACTCTCGATTGGATATAAATGTTTTGTTAAATAAAATGAATATTCATCGGAAATTTTCATAAATACAATGAACATTTCACAATATCACAGGTGAGATTTTTACGAGCTGGTTTAACTTTACTTATTGCATATATAATTTCACGCTACGATGTAATTTATTTAAAATAATAGCCTGTGTAGGTTAAACAATTTACGCTGAACTTCTGCACATACATATTTGTGAGAACTTCAAATTTTAAAAATATTGAATTATGAATTGCTTATGAATAAGAAAACTGCAAAAAGTCTCATCCTCCGATGACATTCGGAGGATCGCCGGTAGATAGTGGATGAAGAAGGCGGTGAACCGAGCAACGTAGCACGCTCTGGGGGAGGCCTATGTTCAGCAGTGGACAGCTATAGGCTGATGATGATCATGATGATGATGAAAAAGTCGCATTCTAACATAATTTCCATGTAAATGATGGATTTTATTACCTTTTCTGTATTTGGTTACTGGTTTTGATAATCAACCCTTTCAAATTTCCACATGAAAAGGGTTAAACATATATTCTGTGGCCCTGAATGCGTGCAATTCGGAGTATACACATTATATTGTTATACATGTAAATATCTATAATATAAACGAGACAATTTTTTCTATCATATGACAGGCTGGCGTTTGGCCGCGATCCCAACTAATGGAAAGCGCGAATGTGTCCTAAGATGGAGCAGGCATGCCTAGAAAGAACCCATTCACTTTTTTATGAAGAGTCCTAAATTGTATGTATCCGGACATACATTATCTATTAATTAGTAATTAATGACGTACGAAATAGAAGCCTTAGTTAATTGGTACATATTACACAAAATACAATAATGATATCGCAACAAAACCATAGTTGAAGTAATTGAACGCACTGTTTCATAACCTGGATGGGCTTAGCAAAAAGTATCCAAGCATTTTCAATTCTAATAATGCAATTTCTTATCGTATACAAACAGCGACGCCATTCTTAGTCAATTACAGAATCTAATGACGGACTCTACAATTGAAGTATACCCAAAAGGATTAAAGCAATCAAAACCCTCATTATGTCCTCTCTGTAATTGCTAATACGACAGCAATGCAAACGTACAGCTCCCGTGTGATAAACTCTACGTCGTTTAGCTCTACATTTAACCCTACAAATATAAAATAAGCCACACAATCGAGGTCTCATAAAATTATAAGGTGATTTATGTTGGGCCTAACTATTATTTTTATATCATCACGGCCGGTTCCTCACGAATTAGATAGAGAGCACCGAGTTCTTCTACACCCTATCTATCTCTTTCTTCCTACACATACTACACACGCCAATACTAATCTTTATCGTCGAGTTTTCCTCTCGTTTGATAGATACACGATGCAGGCGGATGTGATTTAAGGTTCTGCGCTAAACCTCATTTTTTATTTTATTTATGTATACACAATAACAAGAGGAATATATACAAGATCGGTTGTACGAGGGCTCTACATGTTCCACCTTGAAATGTCTTCCAGTAGGCCCGCTAATGGAAAAGTGGATTATTATTACTGTTTGAGGCTCAATGCGGTTTTAAAAATAGAATACTTGCCGTAACAATTTAAGAATATAATTCAATTAATTATTAATTACTCTTAATTAATAATTAATTTTACAAACTCGCACTTATCGTACGCAGCAGTCTGTGCCCTTAACTCTTTTTATTTAAAGCCATTCGTTTCTTAGAGTGAAACCATAAGTGTTGATGATAAAAATAATTAAATACCTGATTTTTTTTTATTTAGGAAACTATATGAAAATCATTTAATGCATACATGTATTGTATTAATATAATATATAATATAATATAATATAATAAAATATATTATATGATATATAATATATTATATGATATATAATATATTATATAATTCCGCCTTTTTAATCCTGTACTATTTTGTAAGATTTAAATAAAGAATAAATAAATAATTAAAAATTAATATATTATATTATATAATACATATATAATATAATATACAATATATATATTATATAATAAAATATACAATAAAATTAATAAGCTAGTACAAAGCTTCCTCTAGAAACCGCGAATTTATGCGACGTAGTATTTCCAAGTAATTTACTCTAATTTCTATGCAAATCGCGCACTAATTTTACTCGTACATTCAGTTGCAGATTTAATTCTGTAGACGTTACAATACAGAGTTGCTTACGAACAGCATAACATGCTCTCCTTAAGCTCGCGTCCTTGATTCAGCACCTACTGCGTTGTTATTGTAATAATTTCCCAGTTAGAGGTAAAATTTGAGTGAATATAAAATGAGGTAGTGTTAATTGAGTTTAGGAAGACAATATAGTCTGTCCGTTGCATGGTCCAGAAGCGAGAACATCAGCATATTTATTAACATCGAACCCCTATGGCCAGATTCGCTAGCGTGTCGAAAATTCTCTATATAGTAACACTTTTCAATGTTGGGTGCAAAAAGTGTTGCCGTGAGCCTTTGTAAGTAAGTGCACATAATCATTATTGATGACTGTCATAAAATTACTAAATCTTATCATCATTATCATCATCATCAACAGCCTATTTCAGTCCTGCTGTTGCTGGTCATACTACAAGCCGAGGACAGGGCGCGATACTGCTCATTGGGGGAGGCCTATGTCCCGCAGTGGACTAAATCTTATGGAAGGACTTAATATACAACTGTAGCATATAATGTCCAATACTACTTCACGTACGGCTATACGATTTTAAACAGCGAAAAAAATTTTCTACGCCAATTATATAGCTGGTTACTTACATACGTAGGTATACATATATACCTACATAAAATAAATACATTTTCCGGTCAAACGTATTCAATATAAGCCGTCACACAAATAGTCGCGATTGGTAACAGAACCAGCGACTCTGAGATCAGTTGTCAGAGTCGCTAACAATTACACCAATAGGCCATTCGAAAAGGCAATTTAAAGTTTTCCGAGAGAAGTTTAGTAACTGATTCAGTAACTTTATTAATTCAATACAACGTAAACCGGTACATAAACTTTCAGCTCTCGTTCACAGATGAGAAAGGTGCCATGTTCTTGAACAAGATAGTAAAATTTTGTAGGCGTACCTATTTTAATAAATTTCAACTTACAATTATGTAAAAAGGTAAGTCGAAATTTTTAGCTCTATCTTATTAAATTTAGAGCAGGTATAAACTTTCAACAAGTAATCTAACCGGATAATAATAAATTTCCTCTGAGTACATAAATGAAGGTGGTGGATCCCTTTGTCCATAGTTCTTCTAAAAGCGCCCAGATTGCTGCTATCGAATAAAATGTGATATCTAATTGCCTAAATACGATAACTTAAAATACATTTTGATGTAATGTTCAGGAGAGCCTGTTAAATATACTATTTTTGTGATAGATATTAGATTTTATTTTCTTTGAACATTAGCTTCAGTAACATTAATGGCGACGTTAATTAAACAAAATGGCATTAATAACCGTCTGCTTAAAAGCTTTTTAGTAAGCGGTCCTATTTAAAATTTATTAAACTTAGTCACACATCATCATCATCATCTTCAGCCTATCTCAGTCTACTGCTGGACATGAGCCTTCCACAATGAGCGCCAACGCGCCCTGTCCTGAAACTTAGTCACACAGTTTAAAAAAATTAATGAAGCCACGTACTTCAATTAGATTAATGTAATGAAATTAGATATTAAAACTATTTTCTGATTTATTTGTGCATTGCTAGTAACTTCTGGTCATTTATATTATTTTTAATCATTGAGAGATGAGATAAATCAGATTAATTTAGTTACATATCTTATTAGGTTTAATTAGTCACGGGGACGTCAAAACAGTTTTTAATAACATTGTCATAATTGTCATTATAATGAAATGAGATATTCTTTTTTGAAGTGTTTTACTATCGGTATGTCTGAACCTAATTTAGAATTCATTCAGAATAATTCTGTTTATTCAGTCACATATTATTTATTAAAGTTCACGAAGGTACTTTGAGATCAAGTATACAGTATATACAACAAATATCTATGTTTATCGTCAGCCTCTCGATGTCCACTGCAAAATATAGGCCTCTCCTAATTAGCACCAATCCATCCGGTCCTGGGCCTTTCGCATCCAGCAGCTTTCCGCCGTTTTCTTCAGGTCGTCGTACCATCTGGTAGTGGGGCGACCTACGCTCCTTTTATCTTTTTATGTATGTTCATAATTTATAAATAACAGCATTAAGTTTTAGTACGTATTATATTTAAATATTTAATTTGGCGAGAAAAGTTTATTACGTATAGAAATAATATAGGACAAGTTTTCTAAGAAACACCAACACGACACACATTCATATTTAAAAACACTCAATAGTACTTGCGTTCCATACAAATGTATTCGCTGAATTGGGTGACAATTAAAAGGTGTGTTATTTTCCTCATTCATGTTATATATCAACCAGCTTGTAAAAAAAAACTATTTTAATTAAAAAAAAGAACTACAATTTATACTAGTGCTGATAGAAAGAGATATTCTCATCAAGACCATGTCACGATGACCAAGTCGTGTCACATTGAGAACGTGAAAGAAGCTAACAGTATTGACGATCGTCAACGAATATTTTACCGTTATGTTAGAAACATCTAATAATCAAGTTAAAGTTAAATTTACGACACACTGTAACAGTGTTTGTGATTCCCGCCGAGACCGCTAGGTACATACATGAATTTCTCTGACACATTGTTCACATTATTGTACCGCGTCAACCAAAGAAAAATCTACTTTTTTTGTTAAGAAAGTCCTCGACTGTAATGGATACTGAGCATGACATTAATTTCTCCTGATTAGGACCATAAAACAAACGAAACGTGTCGCTACCACAGAACAATCTCGCTCCCCGTTCGCTCTTCATTACGAAAACGTGATGCAAAATAAATGGCTGTGAAGTAGCCATTTGTCATAATTATCGCGTTGGTTTTCGACAGAGACGTCGTTCTTTACTTTTATGTATTTGCTTGGCAGTCTCTATAGATCCAATTGGGAACGGGGCTTTCCTAACAGTTTGGTTACGCCTCGAGCACGCTCTCCCATATTGTCCCAGTTAAGTTCCAGAGAAATTCTACAGTAATCGAACAATAAATTGGATATTTTCAAAAAGCCTTTAAATATCCAGCTCCGTGGTTCATGATCTGGTATTTATCAAGTTTTAAGCCTGGAATCACTCTCATTTTGCCACCCACAGTCCAGCTATGAAAATGAGGAATAATCTTAGATCCCGTCGATTGTCAATAACCAGTGTGATGTCATTAAGAGTGGGTTTTTTAAATCGGGCGAAGATCATCGATTACGAAAGGTCGTAACTGATGCCAAAGTAATATCGTGCCCATGAAATGAACCATGAATCATCGAACCAGCGAACCATGGAATTATCACGAAATTTTGCTTCAACCATCAGAGGGCTAGTAGCCTCATTAGTTATTTAATTCGACATTATAACAAAGGTGTTTACATTCTTACCACAGTACGAGTTGTGCGGGATGGTTTCGCCTGCCTGGAATATATACTATTTCGAGAGGTAAAAAAACTTATGTTATTAATCAGGTCTCGGCTTCAAAAAAGTCAAGCTTTAGGAGAACGTCCTAAGCTCTATGGGATACGGTTTGATCACTCAGTCATTTTGCTACTTTATTTATATCAATTATAAAATATTTATTTAATGACTTATTCACATTTCGTTCAAACGATTGAACAATAACAAATCTTATTATTTTTTTATTTGTAAACAAAATTTACTGCTAGGCGCTTTACATAATGTACGCAAATTAAACACTTGATGGAACTTACAATGAATGGTACCTACGTACAATTTCTTTAAATTAAATTATGCTAAGTCCGGACCGACAAAGGAGTTTGAATTAATTATGTATAACAATTTCGCGATCGGAACGATTTAACACGTTTTGTTGGTAAATCTGACATAATTCCATTCGCTGTTTGAATTGACTTCGTTTTGTGAGCGACGGAGTTTTGTTGAGATAAAACGGCGAAACGGGTCTGTACGCACTACACTATCTTATACGAAGATCATAACTTTATCAGCACATATAAAGAAATATATTGAAAATACATAACCAGAGTTAATTTGCGTGCAGTGTAAGAATACCTGAACTTCGTCCTATTCTCGTGGATGAATAATAAGTAACGCAAACTAAGTGTGACTATTAAACCAACTAAAGCAATGTGACATTGTCAATTATTTATCATATTAATTTGGCAAAGAAATCAATATAACCTGACTAATCATTATTATTTAAAAAAATTGCGTTCGAATTAGTAATGTTCTTTTTTATTGGCAGCAGTCTCGCCTTAGGCTGGAACCTCATCTGTTGGAAAGTGAGTTGCAGCCTAGGCTGTAGCACGCTTATCTAGAAAGAGCCTATTCGTACATATTCAGTCATAGGCTGGTTTGTTGTTGCAGTGGTTAGTGAACCTGATTGTTGCGTCGGCGGTGGTGGATTCGATTCCCACCCAGAATAAATATGTGTGATGAGAACAAGTAGGTATATGTTTTGTATATATATGTCTATAAGTATACATATACCTATTATGTATGTAGTTTATCAACCACCTGGTTACCATAACACATCATCGACACTTACTTTAGGATTAGATGGCCGTGTGTAATGTTCCAAGATATCTTATTATTTAAAAAACATGTCATATTATATATGTACTTATGTTTAAAAATAATTGGATAACGCGACTAAAATATATACCATCTACGTCGCTATTTTTCAATTCGTTGCCCAAATATTATTTATAGATAATTTTTGTACCGTCGATAATCAGAGCCGTGACGTCACACGTGTGTGACCGCAGTCACGCGCAAATGACCGCTTTGACCGCCGAATCGCGCGAATTCATAAGCGATTATCCGTGCAGTGAGCAAATTGTACGCCCGGCCATAGTTTCGGGGTTGTAATGACCGGTCAAATGAGAATCAACTGTATACGCACGTTACGTAAATTTTACCCGGAACAATATTATGCTCGGATATGTGCTATTGTAGAGGCTTTTATCCAGCATGGGACGGACACGGGCTGATGATTATAGTGAATTTGATGTGTAGACATACAAACATACATCTCAACCTACTTTAATTTTTTTAATATATCCTCGAGAGTCGCACAGCATGGGGTAGGAGGTGCATATTCTACTTTATATTGCCTTCTTGACATTATTTTGCCAACGGCTTAACATAGTGTCTATTTATATACGCAAGGTGAAAATTCCATGCTCACTCCATACAAACATACACGCGACTGACCATGCGTGTGTATTTATTTTTTCCATTACAATAAAGACCTAAAAATTTTATTTTCCTGGAATGTAATATCTTTTGTCCAATGAAACATATTTTCTTCGAGCAAGCTCGTCCAGTGAATTGAATCGCTGATTTTATTATAATGTAAATATGTTCATATAATATTATAATTATTAGTATATATTTACGCCTATTAACTACCGTTATTTCTCTTAAAATATTGTTCCACATTTTTTAAATGTAAATAAGCTTTCCCCTATTTTATTACAGAAAAAGTAAAAAATTAATAAGTCACGTCAATCATGCCGACAAATAATATTTTAATTTTTGTATTTAATTTCGTAAACGGTAACAGTGGAAGGCAATTAGGTCTATTTTTAAAAGTACCGGCACTAAAATATTGCTTCTTAATATAATATTCTAATTCATATTAATATATAAAATTTATTATAAACGAATTATTTGTTGAAAATATAGGTATGTAACGGATCTTAAAAAGTGGAATTTCCGGACGTGATGACGTAATGAGCTATGGTAGTACCAGCTATGGGTTATTGTAGTGATGACGTAATGAGTCAAAGTAAGTATGCTTTGTAGCTTGTATGGTCAAGAAAAAGGAATGATCATAAACAAAAATTACAATATAGAAATAATACTATGAAAACCCCTTGTCCACTATATAATGCAAATGGACGGATTTCTTATTTGTAAATTCACATTCGAATCAGAATAGGACGTTTTCCGTAAACGTATCTTTCTCACTACGAGAATACGAAAAAGAGGAAATACGAAAATGAACAAAAGGAACCATGAACGTAATTTTATTAAACAGATCACTTAAGTTTCGCGGACCGGAAGCGGCTGTCCATTGGATCTGACAGCGGGCAGCGAACCTGGGTGTAAATAAAATGTAAATTAAGGTTTATGCGCACTATCCGCTACAATGAAATTGTACCACTATGTTTATATACTGCTCTCACGGTCAAACCCTCTCCCTCCCCTCTTTTCTCTCTCGAAAAACCGATTTCTTTTTGTTTTCCGCTCTTTAATATCTTTGGACGATTTAAAAAATTTTACTACATTTCATAATACGCTATAATATACGTGATACGAACGTTAGTAAAAATAGTATTCCTATAGAGACAAATCTTAAATAATAGATTTTTTTTCCAATATGCTGCATTAATATTTGCTGAAAATATCGTTGCAAAATAATGCCATTCAATTTCACATTCACAATGGAAAATTTTCCTGAAATTCAAGAGTTGAGTTAACAATGATACCGCATTGTTAAAACGAAATCCTCGATTCTGTGTTATTATGAATTTTGTGTCCATTGTCTGGTTTTAAACGCTTTTTGTATGTACGAGTATTAGGAATTACTTCAGAACCTCATTTTTTTGTAATGTTTTATTTTTATTATTTTATGTTGGTCTACCATTTAAACTTAATCTCGCCCGACGGAAAGCGTAAATGCATCCTAAGGTAGAGCACAGAATACAAGAAACGTGTTTTTGCAATTAACGTTTAGTTTAGCGTAAACAGTTCGTAGGTTATCATCATCAGCTTATCTCAGTCCACTGCTGGACATAGGCCTCCCCCAGTGAGCGCCATCGCGCTCTATCCTCGGCTTGTCGTATGCAGCATTTGCCTGCAATTTTTCGCTGATCGTCATCCCACCGGGCCGAAAGGCGTCTTATACTGCGTTTGTCGAACAGCGGTCTCCAGTAACGACTAGGTAGGTTCGACTAACATTAAAGTACATAATCATATATCACAGTACAGTAATAACATTCACAGACGGCTAATTACCTAATTGTCATACCTTAGACTCTGTCTAGTTTGAGGCCCGTTGGACAATTAAAACTTCCAAGCTCATAAAGACGTAGGCGGTAGGTGACGGAAACCGTCAAGGGATTTTAAATAGGAGCAAAGTTTTACCTGCCTACATTGTTTCTCACTTCCAGAAATCCCTGTTCGGCCCACATACTCCGGAAGAACTTATAATAATATCCACTCAACCAGATTTTAAATGCCGTACGTATCTCCGGCAAAAGTAAGTATTACGTTTTATGTGTATGTTCACATCACCGTCATATTTATCATAAGACCGTTATGCAGGTTCAACGTTTGACACCAATATTGGTAAGAATTGACGGATATAGCAACTCCTTAACAACATTGTGGTGATCTAACCCGATCTGTCAGCCAACCCGCAACTGGCCAGCTTGGTTGACTATGCTGGCAGACGTACCTTTTTATTCTAAGAAAAGATCTGTGTCTAATAGTGGAACGATAAAACGGTTAATGATGACGGTGTAGTGAATTCTTAAAGTGTGTAAGTTCTCTCACGATCTTATCTTCAAGCTAGGTATCATAGTTCAGTTTTCTGTCAATGCCCATTTGGGTATGAATATCCTCATAGAAGAGGAATCATCGCTTTGTAGATTTCACAAGTTTTGGATAACAGCATAGAAAAACCTAAGGACACCAAGATTTCTTCTCAATTATTTCTTAAGGGTTATGGTAAGTTACATACATATATTTAATTCTACTGGATATAAAGTCTCAATCATACTGTTGCGTACCAGGTATTGAACCACTTGTATAGTTCTATAATAATTTAGTAAGTAATATTGTATTTGTATTTGTTTTGTACAGTTATATGTATAATATAATAGATAATAAACTCTTCATAATAACAATCAGCTGTATTAAATCTATTATAAAACATTCATATAGAATAGAGTCACACATACTTATATATGTACTTACACACGCACATATACTTGTTTAAAACTTGTTACAATTAGTTACGTTTAATTAAAAGTTACCTTTTCAGTTCTATGACTATCATAAAGTTTGTAGGGAACGTATGAACAAACCTTTGTCATAGATCCGAAGACGATGTAACTTAGTTATAAGTACTTGTATGTTAAACACAATCAAATAAAAACTTAGTCTATTAGTATGTAACTCTGCCGGATGGGTCGGGAAGTTTATAATTCATTAATAAAAATACTGTTAGGACGGAACCAAATAACCTATTCGCAATTTAAAATTTTAAAGTACAAAATTCAATAAAAACGTCCGTAAAGCACATAAGTTTTCTCTAACCAGCGCCACCACATTCAATCTTCGGCTTACTGATTTATGCTTTGCCTGCGACCTTAACCAAGGTGATTTTTGTATGACATTATATACAAATGTTTGCGGCAAAATGTTAATCAACGTTTAATATTCCCTAAACAGAGCCCCATCGATCAAAATTTCCGTTTAGCATCAATTAATTAGCATAAAAGCACTAAAAACAACAGATAAATCACTAAAGAAATCCCCGCCTTAGCCCTGAATTATCGTAGCGTCCAAAGATATATTAGGGTTACCAAAACATAGACAAAAAAAAAACTCATGACCGCAGAATGTTTAATACGAATTTCCCACACGATCGGGTTTAATCCACATCAATTTACAACGATTTAATTTATTTGAACGAGTAATGGCGGGCTTCGGAACCGGCTGATGGTTACGCCATGCGTTATTTGCGGCCTGAGCTTATAAGCCTCCAGCTAATATAAGCCCTCTACACTTGTAGCCCGACACTAGAGTTTCTCGTGAGCTGAGCATCAAGGTCACATAATGTCGAGTACACGAATATCCAGACATACATAGATATCTATATCCTGATTATTTTAAGTCCGCTAGACAGACATAACATTCGGCCTCCGATTGGATTGTCATAATGTCATAGCAGGATTACTCGCTGAAGCCGTTGTAACAAATTATTTACTTTGAGAGAAATATTGACACATATTCCTCTTCATTTTAGAAGTTTGAATCTGTATATTATGGACTTACCCTCTGGTTCGGTAGAATGACGATCTACGAAAGACCACAGGTAGAAGCTGGACGCGACAAGTCGAGAGAGGGCGCGATGGCGATCATTAGCGGAGACCTACGTACATCCAGCAGTGCATCAAGGTAGGCTGCTGATGTTGTATTTACATACTTTAAACGACTTGACACGTATGTATACTTAATTAGTCATCATCATCATCATCACCAACCTGTCGATATCCATTACTGGATTCGGAAGGTCCAGGACCGGCTGGAGTGACGGCGATTAGGGGAGGCATATGTCCAGCAGTGGACTTTGAGTTAATAGCTAAGTCTTGTGTGTATGTTAATAATATATCAATAATTTATGCAATATATTTCATTCTGCCTCTATATAAAGGCGATTACGTAAGTTCGATCGAATGTAAAAAAATGATTAATACTGGTCTTATATCCAGCAAACGAGAACACCGGCGACTTATCGATAAATTGCTATAGCCTGTTAGACAACGGAGACAGCCAAGTAAGGTGGGTTAGGCATATTAAGCAAAAACCAGGCAGTCTTTTTAGAAAATCTTTTAAAGTGACGGTGACAAAGCTATGGAAATATACAACGAGTTTTAAAGAAAAACAAAAAGGACACAGAATAATACTATAATCTATGTATATGTATATATATACTTTAATATTTTTGTTTATCCGCTTTTTTCTGTTGATATTTCTAGTATCATTCCTAGTAGATATGTGCGTTTACTGTCCTTAAACTGTAATTATTTAAGGCCTTCGAATTCCATTGTTTTATATTTAGAAGAAAAGATGAGAACGAAGCAAAGCAAGATTACATGTCTCAATTGCGAGAAAATCGCACAGTGGAAATTTGTTAGATTGTCGTTTTCTGTAATCATGTAAGGATCGATTAAACATTACAAAAACAGATTGATTTTTTTGCACACTGATTACCTTTCATTTCATGGTACGCTCTGAAAGACTAATTTAACGTACATCGTCCTTAAACGGTAACAAATTTTTAAATAAAATGCTTTTATAAATTCTAACTCTTTGTCCTTTAAATATTTATAGGTTGTCCCGCTTAACATCTTTTTTCGGGTAGTCGACAGCAATAAATGAAAAATAATTCTCAGTTCACTCGAGGCCATGTCGCAGCTATCCCCGAAAATGAAGTAAAGGTGAAAGATATTTTTATATTATGTTGTTCATTAGGTCGTACAAAAATAATACGCAGGTAAATTAAAAGACTTATTTTTGGGTATGTGTAAACAAGTTCTCATTGGACTGAACAGATGTGAAAAATCTGATTGCGCGACAAAAGGTTCATAAGTAACACTGTGACTAACTATAGTTGAACAGTAGTTCAGTTCTTTATATTAATTAGCAATTTTAATTTGTGTCAAGCCATTTTTTCCATTGGAATATGTTTCGTACAAACTCTACCTTAGAACGCAATCCATGCACCAGAAGATTGAGAAGAAAACTGCATTAAAAACCTTGTAATTATTTTAGAAATGGATCAAAAATGTTACAAAAACCACCTGAAATTGTTGAAAAAAAGTTCAAGGAAATCCTGTCTTAATTGAAAATATTCACTTCACTTAATATTAAATAATAGCTAAAAGCAGTCATTCACTATATCATGCTCTTTATTATTCATTCATTCGTTTGTCTATTCATTCATTCATTCATTCTTTTGTATAATCATTCACTTACTCGTCTGTACATTCATTGAATTCTACCGTTCATTCATACATTCATTCTTTAACTCATCAGATACTAATGAAGTTTTTCTATCGTGGACTTTTAAGCCCACACCATTGTCCATGAGCAGACCACTCGCAATTGGTATGTTTAATTTATTAGCGCTGAACTTACAAACACGAGTGAATTATAAACAAAAATCAGTCAACCTCTCAATGCCTAATTCCGTCCAACTTGTTAAGAACAGACCCTAATTTCTGCCGTTAATTTGCACAAGCAATTTTCTCTACCTGCTGAAATTGGGATAATTACATTAGCGATTCTTAATTCTCTTTGTCTGTTAACATAATTGTTATTGTACTGTGAATAAGCGGTGATTAAATTTTGTAAATTGGAAGTTTTGTTTGAAAATCATATCTAAATGTGATTTATATGTAGTTAGGTACTTAAAAGACACCAAAAACGTAAAAAAACCTTAACATCAGAACTGTAATCTTCGAAGGGATAGGTAGAAGAGTACAGAACACTCTCACGTTTCACCAGTTAAAGATATCAGAGATCAGATATTGGAGGAGATTTATATAATGAAAATGTGAGTACTAAACCCCTAGCCTAGCCCTTCCGGAAAATACGTGTGAGATGTTATGTCGGGAAAATTAATTGTTATAAATCTAATTTCACTTTGTGCAAATCTCCAGCAAGGTATTTCGTATTTACCTTCGTCACGTTATGTTTTGTTTCCAAACGAGAATTTGAGGTTTTATTAGATTGCGACCGTTTTGTAAAACAAATTATTTGTATCCAACTGTCACTGAAATTGAATTTTTCAAGAGAATGCTAAATAATTAATTTTGAAGTTAGTACAATTGAATTTTTGACTGCCTCGTTGGTTGAGTGGTTGCAAGCGCGACTGACGATCGGCAGGTTCTGGGTTCGTATCCCGGGTCGGATACTATTCGATTTTTATAATTTAAAATTTCTAGTATTGATTCTGATTCTGGATCTTTGCCCGGTGTATGCCAATAGACTTACCACCAATTTCATGGGACGTCAACGTAACTAGTGAAACGTGGGAGAGTATTACACTCCTCTGCCTACCCCTACGCGGATTATAGGCGCGATGATACGTTTTTTGAATGGAAAAATAGTGTACGGTGTAGTTTTTACATAAAGTATAATATAGAAATAGATGTTAATAAATTTTTTGGGGGGGTTTTCGCTGGCATTCATAATCAGCATAATCATTACTCAGTAAGTCATGTTTATCCCATACCATACAATGTTTTAGTGAAGATATTTTTATATCATTTTCCTGGCCTCCAGACTTGCAGATTCATATTTACATCATATACATAAGCTGAGTATTTCATTTTTAAACATAATATATAATATTAAGAAAATAACAACAAATCTTATAGTCCATTCTAGATCACTTTCTGTATGAATTTCTGTATAAATTCTCGCGGTATAAAAAATTGTTTATTAAATTAATATGAGTAATTAAGTTAGACGAATGCAGCTTATGTGTTATCAAAGAGCCTCACGGGGTTACGAAGAGGTTTATTATGTACAACAGAAATTTTATATCAAAGGGAATATATTAACAATTAATAAATAAACACTTTTAAACATCGTTAACTAGATCACATCACAGACCCTCAGCAGAGCTCAATAAGACAAGCATAAACGAATCAGCCTTTGAATTGAGCTATTGAACTGATATCAAAGGATCCTATTAAAGGCGACCGGTATAACAACGAACAAAGCAATAGTGTATAATCAATACAGTTAAACGTGTTATGAATCCTTAAATTACGGTAATTTACGGTGATATAATATATTTTTATTATATTGTTTAGAGGTAAGAGATATTTTTTTTTTTATTATATTATGTACACACATGAAGGACAAAGGATAGAGAACATGGTTAATTATTACACACTGAACAACTTCTGGTTTATAAAACTTTGTTCGGTAAAGTTAGCTTAGTACGAATAGTTGAAGAGAAACAACAATAAAAATTATTACTATCTGTCATCACGTTAGATCTCTTAAGAGTTAGGCAGAAACCACGGGGTGCCAAATATCTCTTTATTGACTTGACGTGGTTCTGCTAAAAAAATCTTGATAGAATACGTTACGGTGATCGTTGAATTAATTCCCTAATTCCGGTGACAGTTAAATTAAATTACTTGAAGTCCCGAAATACAGTAACCAGAAATATAGTACTCGTAGAGCAGAATGTGCAGAGCAAAATACTTGCGGTCTAAATAGGAAGTCCCCTGCTGAAGTTAAAACCAGCGAAATGTGTTGCGCTGCGCAAAGATATTTATTCGGCGGCGCGCTGTTTACCGAAGTTAAAGGACCACTAAAGCTCACAGTAAAGATCATTAATTAAAGGCTACAGCCATAGTTAATTTGCATTTTGATACAAACTGAGACTGAAAGTCAACTTAGCGGATCCAAAGTCCAACAGGTCGCAATTAGTACGAACTTCGTAGGTAATTACTGATTACAACTGTAACTCCTGGTGCGAATTAATAATAAATTTTATATCGATGAATAATTAGAAAACGATTTCATTTCATTTGAAACTTAGTCTCCGAAACCAGTGCGTGTGTATGAAGCGAGCGGTAATAATGCAGAAGCACGTCAGGTCTGTAAGGATAGAGATATCTGTCATTTCGTGCTCTTTGCCTACCCTCTAAGGGACCTGCACTAAGATCGGCTCTGGCTGATCTTGGTATCTCGAAACCTGTCTAGGCACGGCTAAATGCCCTGGCCGCAGACGTGCAGCAGCGGAGACGACGCGAGAGACCGTGGTTTACGATTCCCACCCCGTATGCCCAGCGTGGGAATCGTGGGCAAAAACCACGAAAAACCACCAAAGACCAGCTGTGAAATTACATACGCTGATGATGTGTGTGTGATGTGTTATACAACCTCTTATATGTATATTGTAAAAACTAACGTGTTTTCTACCTATCTGTCTAAACTTACAACAATGATCAGTACAAATTAAGCCTGTACCACCATAAAACTATATAATTATTACAGAATGTTATAGCTTACATCTATACTTATTTGGATTCAACATAATCATCTGATACACCCGTCACCTATCATCCAGATAGTAAATTTGATAACAATCAGTGCGAACAACGGATTTCCGCAATGTTATCACCAATTATAGTATAATTATGTACAAAGGTTTTAATGAGCCACGAGCACCGTAAAACGAATGGGAGAGTGAAAGAAAACAAAATATCAGCCGAGTGCAAACAATTACAAAATTGTATGCCCGAAGAGAAAAAGCCTAAATTAAGTTAATGTTTGTGTTTAATCTCAGTCAATCCGAAACGATGTTCATTTCACTTCAAAGCCCCTTAAAATGATTGTCAGTTAAAAAAATACAGCAGTCCTTTTCTAATTGTTACGAGAAAAAATGTCCCAAAGGGCAATTGGATAATCTAAATATAGAGCCCAATCAATTATAATACAGTCCAATTCAAAAGGAGGAATGATTTTAATCGCTTTATAGAGTTTTTTTTTTCGTTTGCGCAAAAGCCTTTGGAACACCGGTCGTTTAAATTCGATACAAGATAAATTGAAAAATAGTTTAATATACTGTAGTATGGAGTAATGGAATTCTGTCTGTCTTTTATTTACATCGTTTCGTCCTACTGAGTAAGACCCGTCGTCCAGAAGTGTCTGACAAAACAAGGTACTGGCGCCATATATGAGTAACGAGAAGCTTTAGAAAATGTTCGTAGTGGATTAAAATGTTATATCCTAATAAAATATTGTATTAAAAGTATGAACAAATTACGATTATTTTTTAGGTTAAAGTGAATACATGCTTCCTAAACGAAATTGCACTAAATACAGCATCCTGTAGAACCTACCAAACGTAATTGCAAATCTAATTTATTTACAAAATTTAGTAAGAATGTTATAGTGATTTTGTACATTAGCCAGAACACAGCAGACGCTATCATATAGCCTACTAAACACTTCCAAATAGATCACCATCATCAGCATGACTAAGTTTACTGCTGGATCCAGTTATCTCTTAAATCATTTTTGTCCATAACTCCCACCTAGGGCATGGGGGTTGCGTATTGCAAACTAAGACTTTTCGCACCGTGCCTGGGTAGGCTGCGCCATACCGCGGTCAATCAATGCCGACATTAGTCACCTCTTACGACACCCTAATATCCTAGAATAGGCTGGGGAATCGAATTTTTTGAGCGCCCAAGACACACCCAAAGAGAACACAAGCGTATATCTAAGATATTGGTGAACTAAACAAGCAAACCTGGACAAACTTTTGCTACTACGAGGTAATAGAAAATGGGTTGGAACTCTGTGACGACACATAATCTGGGGTAGTGTCATAAAAATATAGTATTGTAGCAAGGTATAATTATTTATCTCACACGGGAGTGCGTCCTCTCAACGCGGTAATTCACAAAAAGTATTTTATCGTTTCGTTTTCGTTATTGTGTTTTTCAAATTGTTACCAAATCATAAGCAATATAGCATTTAAAATTAAATCGTTTAGTACGAACCGTTTATACCTAAAGTATGCATATATGAATTACATTATAAATGTTACGCCGGACAATAGTGTTGTGAATAATACGAAAGGTAGAAATTTACAATTTCTTTCTTAAAAATAAATCATAGTACTACAATTTGTAGCGAAACACGTAGATGACAAATATTCCAAAAAGAAGTATTATTCCGAAGTATGTATGGATATTTGCATAATTTAAACAGGGAAGAAATGTTTAAAAAGGACAACAGGCTTATAACAGTTTATTAACTTACTGTCAGTACCTTGGTTCTTGGCTACCGGAGGCTGACATTTGTGCAATCATGTAATTTAAATATTAAGAAAATTATTTCAGTAAAAAAAATATTTCTTATTTTTCGTATTTTACTGCATAAGCTGTTAGATATTATAATAAATTAACAATGGACATGAAAATGGAAACATTAGAATAAAACAGGCTATCTAAATTATCTCTAAAGAACATACGATTTAATAACAAATAAAAATGTCTGTTTTAGTTATATATGTAGATATTATTTTAGTTAATAAGTTTACAGGAAAAAGGAATATTTTTTATTTAAAATTTGAAAACATTGCACAAACGAAACAATATTTCATCCTGTCCCGTTACTTATGAATCATCCCTAAATAAAATAGCTACAAACATGTAAAGAGGGTTTGAAAATTTATTGTTGCTTGTAACGTGGAATAAAAGGAAAATGAAAATGAAATTTAACGATAAAATACTAGTAAACGTGGCAGAAATAATTGCAGTAATAATTTATTTACCGGGATATAAAGATACTGCGTTCGTACGCGTCGGTGAGACATCGAGCTCAATTTAGGGCCACGTCATACCGCATGCAAGTTACAGAGAGGATTATTAGGAGATTATTAACCGCATAAATGAAGATATATAGTATTATAAGAATATTTAACAATGATTAAGTAATTAAAATCACCATGGGAGTGTACTAAACTCCTCTGCCTGCCCCTTTGGGAATTACAGGCGTGATGTTACGTTTTACGTTTATAATTATTATCATTAGACGGGCCGGTATACAAAAATACCACCAGTAGAGGCTGTGGCCCAGTGCTGGCCTATATTGAATAAAAAAAAATTATGTCATAATATTTCACACTAACGATTTTTGCGCCACAAGATACTTGTATGAATAAATGTAATTTTAAAAATAATTTTCACCATTAATAAGCAAATGATCAGTTTGTTTTTTATTTTATCTAAATATTGTCAGTCTTTTATAATCTGTATCAATATGGTATGAAAGTATCTGTAGAAATATAAAAAATGAGGTTAAAGGAAAGCGTTTATTTATTAGTGTGAATGCTCATGTTTGATATACATAGATACCTGTATACAGCGAAAACAAACAATATAATTTATAATATAACAAAATATAGTTAATCGTCCACCGTGCACAGTGGCAAGAGCGCATGAATGTAAGTAATTTATATTCTGCTCGGTTTATTGCGCTTCTATTGTGGATAAGATATAAATGTAGGTGCCTTCACCTTCTTGGAATTGTCAAGCGTCGGGGTAATTTGATTTGTTCCCGCATTTGCCACATTTTAATGGTTGGGGCGAAAGTTGCTTTATATGTATATGATAGAAACTTACTTTTTCTACCGTTTATTAATAATTTCAACTTAAAAAAATAATAATAGTGGACCCATTTGTCATTCCACTGTTGGAATATGGGTCTCCTCTCATATTGAGAGGGTTA
>DWME01000120.1:0-45405 GCA_018244795.1 Parelbella ahira ahira | reverse complement strand
TAACAGTGATTTGATGATAGTCAAGTCCAGAAATACTAAATAAAATGTATATAATTTTTCGATATTGTCACGTCTAGTTCGCAAGATACGTATGTGCTACTTACTTTTAGTAGGGAGTAATATTTTGTATCTTTCTATTAAAAAGGTCAGATTGCAACTTTCAGCTTTCCATTGTGGGGAATCATGTGGCATCCAGGTAGGTATGTATCTCTCAATTTAATTAATTATGTGCCTTTGCAAGATAAAATTACTTTTACTAATTACTTACGAAACTAACGCGCTTAATATTTTCTATAAGGATTTATCAGTCGTATAAATAAGTTGCACTGAGCGGCCGTGGTACATTATGGCCTTAATCGTTATTATCCTGAGATAACACCATCCAAAAGTTGATGATTATGATGATCTTGGTCAATATAAGTAACTAAATATATTTAGTGGACAAAACAAGCACGGGGATACCATTTTAATTTAAAATATAGAAATTCCCTGGGTAGTCAATAAGCTGCTTAGGATTTAGCTAATTAAATTAATCGCAGTACTTTTATAATAGGTTCGAGTTAAATATCTTGAACCGAGAACGAGAGGAACATTTAAGACACCTGTTTTTTGCCGCTCCTTGTTCTCAACGACTGATTAGCTGAACGAGGTAATTATATGCTGTAATTAATCAAAATGCCGGCGTTAAAAAGATAGGATAGACCAAATACATGTCAGGTCGCATTGATAAAATACGGTGAATATAAAACCTTCATACTAATATATCCTTAGGGATACGAAGAGCTGAAGGTCGAGCTGAGTAGCATGCTATTGGAGAGGCCTATGTCCAGCAGTGAAGGGGCTGATGATGATGATTATTCTAAGGGTTAAATCCATTGTGAGATATTTATAGTATAGAGACAATTGAGTAATAAATTGTGTTATATACTTAAATAGAAGTCCACATTTAGATTAAGAGTACTCGAATAGAGGATTTAAGGAATGTAAGGGTACAGGGGAACCATTTTTTTAATCGGTACTTGGAAATCGCAAGAAAATATAATATCCTAACTATAACCTCAACAAAATACGTACCAGTGAAGAACGCGGGATTGAAAAAACTCTACCGCTTTCAAAGCGTAGGGACACTTCCTTTAAGATATTAACACGTAAGGTTTTGGATCAAAAGTGCAAACGTTACAATGCAAATGTGTTCACGGATTATATATTCGTGCGTTTAGAATTTTCTTTCAAGAGTAGTATGTACAGTTGTTTTATAATTTATGAATATGTATATTATTATATGCTTTTAAGGTTAAAGAATACGAGACGAATATTTAATTTCTTACATTCTTGTGTTTTTGTTGTTACGCAAATGGTTAAGGAGATAAGCTTAGTGATCACTGAGGGTGAACAGTCGTATCCGGGTTCAAATAGTACTGAATGTTTATCTAAATAACTGTTAATTATGCTACTGTTTATAGCTATCTTTGATAGCCAGAGTTGGACAAACTGAAATAGTACCCAGCAACTTCTGCTAGCACATTACGGATTCGAACACAGTTGATTCTTTTCTTTTTATCAGAATTAGTTGACAATACAGAGGGCATTTTGTCTCTGTAAAGATTCATTAGATTATGAAATATACAAATCCATCCAGCGTTACACAATCTGTTATAATCTTGTCTTCACATGACACTACCGATTTATCTAGTGATTCCAGTAACACGGGTCGGCCATTACTACTCAAACACGTCTCGTATTATGTAATAAAGGACAATAATGACGATTCAAAGACAAACTGGAATCAACTAACTCGTTCTTAAAAATTCATATGAAACAATTTTATTTGCTGACGGCAGTTGAAAAATAACTCCTGTGACTTTCTCGTTAAAGGTCACTATTTGTCTTGGGGGCTGTTAGAGGAGTTTTGTGGGCAATGTTACCGTTGTAGTCAACGAAATTAGGTTTGGACTTTATAACGAAGGGGTGGAGGTGATATCGACTTTTTTTGTCGATAGACGCAACTCCGAACGCAACCCCGATCAGACCGGGTCCCAACAATTCATTCCACTCGGGTTCACGTCAAAAAATACGTCAAATACAACGAGAATAAATTAATGCATCTGCGTTTATTGTGGTCGATGTTTCTCTCTCTTTTTTCTCCTTTTTATTTTTCCATTCTTTTTGTGTGAGAACGCGCATTCTAATGGCCTTGTTATCTGTGGTCGGTTGTGTTTCTCATAATGGGTCACGACAAACGGTAATTGGGCCGTTTCAGGGAATATGATTAAGTCGATTTATATGTGGCGGCACGTCAATCATAGATTCATGAGAGTGAGTGCGTGGTACTGCATATATTGAGTATGTTTTTGAGAACAGATGTACGTCGAGAACGTATTGCGTACAGTCATATACATAGAAATTATAGGATCAGTTAGATATATTTCTGGAATCAGACAAGATATATCGTTATTTTATTTTGTGATCTTTTTGGGATATATTTTCCGCTAAGTTATACAATATTGAAAGTATTGGCACTCGACTTGAAAGAGAGCTTATAGGAAAAGCAAAGTGTTGGCGCATTATTATTGCTTATGTTGTACAAAAATTCGTACTCCATATGTAACAGACATCACCCACGCGGATTAATAACCTATCAGAAAGATATATTTCAAGAATTTATGATTACATATGTGGGCACGTCAGAGGCCTAGTGCTTCCAACACACTTGATACATAGAAAATATAAAATAGGAAAACATTACAAAATATATTGAAGTTACAGAATGAATTCAAGTTACAGAATAAAAGTTACGTAACAAAATATAAAGGTTAATAACCTTGGCGATGTGCCGGTGACAGTTCAATCAAAGTTTTCGTCCCTTAAGGGAGCGGTCCATTGACGAGACGGTGTTAATTGTGTTACTTAATGTCTTCGCTCGTCGTCTGTAGTTACTAAATAATCGATCTGTTAAACGTTTTGATATCGAAAATAATTATATGTAGAGCGTAGCAATAATATAAATTTCTCTAGTGCTCGATAAGCAGCTGTTTTATGATAGGATAAAATTAATAAAAATTGTTGTTTATTTCAATAATTGAGTACATAGAAACTGTTAGCTGAATTTTGTAATTTAAGTAACTAATTTCAACGGTATAACGTTACCGATTGTAGAGATTAAACAATGACTATGATTTTACTGTACCATTCATATTCATTCAACTTCGGATGGTTGACAAGATATCTGTTTGATTCGTCTGTGGATAACCGCTTCTCCATTTCTTCTTACCTTTTTATACAACAAAAGTAAATACCATTAACTGCTAGAATATAGGTAAACTTTCTGTTAAACACTAATGAACCAGTGGGTACATTGTTTGTAAGTTGTTTTCAATGGAACTTTTGCCTGTTATCTGCAAAATTGGATAAAATATAAAAATAATTTGGGATATTAGCAATTTCGAGAACTGTTAGTTCTTTAGTCGTTGTTTTTGACGGAACAAAATTTATTTTGTCATGAAATTAATTTAGATTTCAGAACTCTTGGGAATTTTATGTTCTAATAACTATTCAAAATTTAGGTATAGCGACGTAGTGGTAATGTCTACCCAACATGACAACTACAAGTTTATTCAGAAATACGTTTAACTAGTGAAAACATAAAATTACGATTCTAGAAGGTGGGTACTACATATGTATTTCTAGGTTAATATCATAAAGCTAGTGTGCGATGGTCGTTTCTCCATAACTTGCTGTTTCCCGCTACGTTACTTCTGCGGCTACCTTACTTCTGCTACAACACTATTATGCTGTCGATTAGACTTCAGTCGAACATAATGACGCCATACATTCTTGATAATACCTTGTTAGTAACTAATCGTAACTGAGCTCAATTGAAATTTCAATGAATAATTACACTCAGTCAAAACAAGCATTGAACAGCTGACGTTAGCTTAAATTTCAGAAAATATACCTATGTATTGGGCTGCGATTATATTTAAGACTCGGAAGATATAATGATAAAATAAAAACTTAAACATCGGTTCCACGTATCCATATCCACCTGTACATGTACGTAGCGATATTCAATTTCTACATCTACATAAAAATTACTTTCACCCGTCTCCTAAGCAAACCTGTAAGCTTTTACGAGTACCGTTCCAAACTAAATATTATTCTATCAAATAATACAAATGCTACACATTGTTATAAAGAAGTATACACACCAAACGTTCGTCTGCAAATTTATCGCCCACTGTACTATAAAAAACACGGTTTAATTAATTGGAAAGGACGCTTAAGCTGATCGCATTTCGGACGACGCTCCCCCTAAATTCCCAGAGCGCAACGCCTATGATCAGATAGGGATTAGCGATGGTGATAAAAGAGTCCGCGGAGACTGGACACGTCCGTAGTTTCCCTGGCGCTGTAGCCGTATCGGCGTTGACTATCACGTAACCCAGATGGGATCAGCTTGTTTGCCAGCATATGAAAAAAGTTTACAATTAAAAGTTTTCCCATCAAAACCCCGGAACAATTCGATACAATCAGACGCACGCAATACGATCAGCGGCCACGTTATTTCAGTTTATCTTAATTAAAGATCTAGATTCGACGGATCCAAATGTCCAGGTACGTGCTGGGCTTTGTTTATTTCCGCCGCAGCATAAAAAAGCAGGTCAACAGTAGTTGAACAGTTGCTCAGCTAGTCAAGATCTATCCAATTGGTATTATGTTTATTTGGTCACGTTATGCTTTTAGATCTATCTAATACCTCTTTTATATCAAAAAACAGATGCATTTTAAAAAGCGGCCTATGCCAAACATTAGTTAGGTCTTAGATTGATAGTAACAACTCAGTTGTCTAAATTTCAACCGTCGCGTCCACTCGAGGGTTATGTCTTTTAAATCTTGGATCACAACTCTGGCTTAGGAAAGTATACGTTTTCTCAATTGAATATCATTTGCAACGATGGTAAAGGAAAGCGCTGTGAAATAATCTATATAACAGTACCTACAGTACCTACTATTTACAGTACCTACTCCGAAATAGTCCTTAAGACCGAAAAATATCACACGATACCTCATGATTCAGTGCTCACTAGTAATGAATTATAGTGCATCTCAAATAGACCTACAGTACAATTCGAAATCAAATAATGATCATGGCTTCATTAAATATTAGAAATCCAGTCCATAGTTCTCAGTTTTCATAATCTCAATTTTCACTTATACATATATACATAGATACGAAAGGCTATCATATACCTAACCGGAATAGGTTGGTGTGCATAATATAAAATCCAAAAATAAGCTAGTCCAACGTCGCAACTACTTACCAACGACATAACGACAAGTGACTCATAGCGTATTATTCATCTGCGCACGCGCATCGCTATCAGTGACTCACGGACTTGTACGTGTAACCGTAGCGACGTTATGATTTGTTTACACTAACGTTGCGTTGAGAGCCTGCACTTGAAACATTCGGCTCATAATTTTTAGATGCAAAGGTCGTGAACTCATGGAAATACAGAGGTTATTTACCAACGCTGGGTTGACATTTATTTGTTGACACGGACTGTGAAAGGTTTATTTGATGCTGAACAGATGCTGATTGGCTCCCGCGGTCTTTTGAGATCAGCTGACCCGAATAGGGATAATAATTTCAGTAAAATCATACCTGGCCGTTTGATCCGAAACTAGATCGAACCGGTAATATGGTTACCGGACAGCCTATAAATAATAATTATATACATGTAAGTTTCTAAGCATAACAGGTACATATATTCATAGTAGTATTCATTAAATAATTTATTTGTCCTAGTTGGGATTCCAGCACGTAATCTACAACTCTGAACGTGGGGTTACTTGTCAGTGGATCAAAAGGCGACGTTTTATTTCCTACCCTATAATCCAAAATAAACGTTAACTTAAAACAAATAATGTATTTGCAATACAACTCTGCTTTATATTATGTGCACCCACCGTGAATTTGCGATTGAATAATAAAATTCAAACAAAAAGTGAAATCCGGCTTTATAATCAAATATATTCATATCACCCGATACGATTGGATTTAGCGGAAATGAAATGTACATAACTGAATGTGCGCTGAGGTTTGTTAGCTCTCATATTTGTGAAATTAACAAATATTGAACATTCTGTACATCTATAGACCCGTAGTTTACCCTTTGTAAAAGAGAAATCACATTCAACTATTTTTGGTCAACCGATTTTTCCACTCTTTTTGGTGTTATAATGTTTACAAATTTCATTATACATTTGCTATAATTTATGGATAAATATTAAGATCACTTCATAATCAATATCGCTTTGATCAAAAACAATGATCGTATGTATCATTACGTCTTTTTATTAAAACAACTCTTTATGTATTTAAATGAATCGTACCATTCATTGTTCAATATGTATTCGAAGTTGTGTAGGACGTATTGAGATACGAGTATCTTGTGTCCTAGAAAAACTAAGCATAACAGCAGCACATCTGCTGTTTAACCGCAGAAGAGGTATTGCAGTAACGCGTATTTTACACTGACTTATGCTATATTAGAGATCCTAAAGAGGCTGATATCGACCCCTTAAGGTGGAAATCCTTCACTATACACTCACTAGGCAGAAACGAAAGTAATATGAATAGGGCTGTTACTTTGGGTAGGTACATATGTATTGTAATGTTTAGACAGTTTTAAGTTCTCTGTTTATACATTGTCGTTGTGAATTCAGTATCCGCTGTGATTTCAGGTAATTTATATTTTGTATTAAAGTTCTATTTTGTATTTAAATTCAATGAGTATTCATGAGCTCACAGGTAGTATTCTTCTCGTGCAATAAGTCAACATTTTGATATAGTAGCGTAGATTGTATGCGAAGGGGAATAATTATTTGAAGAACCTATTTAGAAAATGAAAATATTTAGTCTTATAAACTTAGAATAATGAACTGTTTAAAGCATTTGAATATACACAAAGATACACGAGCAATCATATAAGAAACTTGCATCATCCATTTACTTCAATGGCCCGAATTTAATTGAGATTGATGTTATGTTTTACGTATCCATTACTCCTTAGTAACCGGCAAATGTACGTAATTTTTTCTACTTCAAAACAAATTCATTATTCATCGAAATGGAATCTCGCAGTCGGCTGTCCTTTTACCGTCAATCACGCAACTACGCCATATATATGACTAAAGTACGTACCTCTAACTAAAACATCGTTGTTAAACCTGGAACTCCTCTAGTCCCGATATACCGTAGCCCTTTCAACATTATTATTACCTCTATGCATCATGCAGCTTAAAGCAATCCGCTTACGGCGGTATATCGGCGTAAAATTGAGTGAAAACCACATAGTGTAATAATAACTATGAGTCACGTTATTGTACGCGCCGACTTCTGGTCGTGGGTTCAAATCTAATATACTTTTATATATTTATTCCTTGTAAAAGTATCTTTCTAGATCAATTAATCGGGTTTCTGAGTTCGTGGTTAGCCAATCCAACTGCTCGGGTGGAAAATCTGGACTCCAACAGAAGAATGCTTTGTGATATTCTGTGTTGTCTGTTTTGAATGAATGATTTGTGATATTCGTAAGTATTATGTCTGATTAGGTTAAAAATTGTCTACAGACGGACGTTTTTATGTATATACAAACATATGTATGTAATTTAACAGCTGTCTACTTACTGCAGCACAGGTTCTGCCTGGTTTGAAAACTTATGACCGATTGCTCGGTTGAAAACTAGGGTTCGATTTAATAACTAGACCATCGTTTTATTATCTATCAGAAAGACGGGGTAATCCAATATTACTAAAGATTGGTCCAAATCCATATTCTGTGACTGCTTTAGTGGGCAATATGCGAACGAAAGCATATTTAGTTTTGCATATGGGTTAAAAATAGTTTTTATCGTCAATATGTGTCGATTAAATGTTAACATTATTATCTTCGGAAATATGTTCCTGTTAAAGGGACTGGCTCGGAAAGGCTCATCATTAAGCCCATTTATATACCGTATTGTACATATCTAAATATAGGTGCAGTGCCGGCGTAAAATTGAGTGAAAGCCACACAGGCTACTGGAGCCGGTGACTCACGGCTACTGCGTTCATATTATATACAGGTTGATGGCTAACAGTCAATTATATTATTTATCTGCATTATACTGCCGTCTGCTCGACTGCCGATCGGGAGGTCCTGGGTTCAAATCTCTAGTCGGTTACTATTGGATTTTTCTCATTTAGAATTTCTAGTAGTGACTCGCAGTCTGGATCTGTGCCCGGTGTATGGCAATAGGCTCACCAACTATACCGTGGGACGTAATCGTAACTGGTGGAACGTGGGAGTGTACTACACACCTCCACCTAACCTTTCGGGGATTACAGGCGTGATGTTACGTTTATATTCTGTTTTTATAATTTTCTTAGGAAGTTTTGGATTGGTATACTGTTATTAAAATAAACAGTATTTATTATTGATTATTTTATTAATATGACCTCATTGGTCATTCAACAGTCCAAACGATAGATTAATTAATTTGAAATAAGATAATTACCTTCATTATAAAATACTCAGTAAGCAAATCATTAAATCCTATATATTTTTAATTAAAAATAATACAATTATTGAAAATGAATAAATGTAATGTTTATGAATCCAAAGAAATATTACCGTTACTCTGTACCTATATGTTTTAGAGGAATTTCGTGCATGTATTGTAAAATTAAGTAATAAGATATTTAGTTCCTCTCTTCTAACAATCGTACTCTTATTGCATATTACCAACACCTACCTGTGTCAGATAAAAGTATAATTAAAACATCGGTGAATTCTTTGGTACTCATGCGTTGTATTTGAAAATGTGTAGTTTGTAGGCATATTAACCGTGCATGTAATTATGCTCTTTTTGCTATTTGGACCAGCAAACCGCGGGACAAATCTGGGTTAAGTGTAACTTCATCAGTGCGTAGTAACTAGTTCACTTCGACCTAAATTCGTGCGCCTGCGAGCATACGACCTATTTAGACGATTAAAACTCAACTTGAGCAAACTAAAATCTGTTGATCGCTTGCGCGAATGAGCGGTTTTTAACATTCCCTTCGTCAATATTGCACTGCACTTTTTAAAATATGTGTACGTTTTTTTTAAGCTGGACCATAATAATCTCATCTTTTAATCAAACAATTTTAGATTCCGTTTGAGGAGTGAGTTAATGGTTGTAAGTGTATGCTAGATTCGATGGTCTCAGTCCTCGTTAGCTATACGTTCGTGATAAGTTTTGAATAGGAAATTAACCATTAAGTGAGATAATTTGTAGTAATAATCAAAAATCCTTTTACATATTTATACGGTTTTGCTAATAATCCTACTCAGCGTACTAACTAAACTAAGCCTAAAAATCCTATTCATATAGTCCTATTCGACATTGGTTGGAGATACTTAAGGGTGATAGGGGTAACTTGTGGTTACTGTCTACTCGTCGAACAACTGATATAAACTGATATAAAAGGAATCGTCTTTCTTGGATATTCTATTTTTCACTATATTGAACTCTCTTAGTTTAATAAAACTTTTACGCTATTGAACTTTGAATTTGGGTAAAATGTTGAGAATATTATCTGTAACCTTTTAAATTAAGAGTAAATTTAATCATTCATAATTCTGAACAAAGTCCACTATCCAAACTCTTACTTGCTTAGTTAATTTTCATCCATCTTCTTACCCTTTAAAAGTACTCTCTCCACTGTAGTGAAAAATGAGAAGCTAAGAGAGATCTTTCCTATGAGCTGATCTGATTCACTGTTACTGTGTAAGGTTACACCCTTATGTTTCATTCCCCAACTGGTTGACGTGACGAGGACGGGGCAGGCGAGCGTGCACTGTCGTCAGCATTACGCCAGCTTGACGCGAGCATGACGCCAGCGGGAGGCAACGCAGCTGTAAATGTGAACAGTGATATGTACAGACCCACCCAGAATGAGGATACTCTGTACATAAGGTCACGTCTCTATCCCACAAGAATAAGCAAAGACGAAGCAGTCCCGCCGGCACTATTACTCATTCTTCACTTTTATTTTCGAAAGTCTAGAGTGTCTATAATAGATGAGTTTTGTTACTTAAGGATACTATTTAGTTTCTGTTATTTTTATACTAAAGATGTACGATATAGAGATGCAGGACATCTAATATTGACTGGTCGCTCCAATCCAAGCATACAATGCTACAGATATTCGCCAAAAAAATGCAACCTGGTAATCAGCTCCATATATCTTCATATTTCTCGTCTAGTCAGTTCCATATTTTGTCTCCAAATATAAATCTATTTCTCTTCAAGCGGGGAAATTCAAACATAGGAATAAATGATGACGAAATGGTAACACCCTGTACTGGGTAAGACTGAGTAGCACTAAACTACTGCACTGTTGGTCAAGTAACTGGTTCAAGTTTGAGATCCCGGGTAAGATACACGGTCAGAGGCTATCCATCCGCGACCTCGTTATCATTCTCATCATGCCACGTTGTATCGTCTAATTGTGCTTGAGATTTGCGTTAGTTTGATATTTTTTATACCATACGGAAAATACCACAAAGCGGTGCCTCTCCATCTTAACATTCTGGAAATAGGATTCTATCGTATAGAAAAATTCACAACTTGTTACACTTTCACAACTCACTGCGAAGTAGCTCTCTTCGAACTGGAGCACGCTTAGTGATTTCAGCCTAGACCTTCACGTACTCATATACAATTTTTTTTTCGGACGATATGTAAGGACTTCTATATATTAGTTAACAGAGTAGTATATTACAGGGCAGTATGTAATATACTTTACGTGATTTCGGCCACAACCGTGTGAGAGCCAATCAAACCTTACGATATGGTATATCGTGCTGATCCTCAGAAAGACGTGCACTTATAATATTACAAGGTAATGCAAGGAAAGTTCTACCCGATTTCAACCACCTCTTTTATAATTACTGAATGCTTCGAAAGCCAAAAGCGAAGAAAAGAAAATAATTGAATAATGCCTGTATGGAAAAGGTCGATCAAAGTTTACGATGATAATGATGGTCAAAGTTTACAGAATTTTAAAGTACCTAATATACATAAATGTGAATAATACAAATGAACTTGCACATACATATATTTCCAATATACACTGAAACAATCCCGGGTTATGTTCCTTCAATACCATGTTAATTTCGTTAAATTTGTATGTTAACAAAACAGAGAGCGTAATGCATAGCTGTTCTGCTACGATCAAACGTGCACATTTAGCTATTCCGACACGGACACGATCCTACCAACTATTTACTGTTACAAATTACATGAAAAAAGTAATGCAAAGTTTTTTCCAAGTCAAACAAAGTTCTTGTCTTCGAAATTTTAAGAATAGAACAGATAATGTACAGACAATATTAAATTCAATATTTAATTAATTTTGATTAAGAATATTAAAACCAAATAACCCAAAGCCATAATTAATTTAACAATTTCCATTGTATTAATTAACAAGTATAAGATTACGCATATCTTTTACAGTTGGGGAAATAAGTAATTTACAATATGTTCATTTAATAACATGTACCTAAAAGAGTCATCTTCTCAATAATGGTAATTACATGACGTTTGGAGATTTTTTCGCTTAATTGCTAACAAGAGTTAATTTAACAGTGATTGTTAATTAACGGAGAGTTTTAGTGTCTTTCGCCCAACCACCACTACAACATTTTGTCATCAAATATTTGTAATTTTATTACAAATAAGATTCGAATAAAATTAATGTTAATTGCAATCGGAATGGTATGAACATTACACTCAAATTCTTTTCATATAACTCACCTAGTTTTTGATTAAAACCGAGAGATTAAAACTAAGAGATTAAGTCAGCTGAGGAAAGTTCTTCAATAATAATCATGTTTCAATCAATTTGAAGTTTTAATATGGAAGTTAAATATTATATTTAGTATAATTACAAATTTTGAAAAAATACTACACAGCCTTAACCACTCTGCGAATTAGTAAGTCGTGAGGTATAAAAATCCACAAAACTGGTTTTTATTAGCGCACAGCAGAGCACGCTCCACTCGGTTCATTGGACAAGCTGCATCGGGGTTACGGGTTCAAATCTACGCTAATTCGGAACACGAAATGTCCTATCTTACACTGTAAAAAATGAGACCGCCCTTTTGGTAAAAAAAAATATTCTGTAGTATTGTATAAGATACTTTTGAAGGCGTTAAAACTACGAATCAAGCCATTTAAAAAACATTTCGAGTTGAATATGATATGATCTTAAATCTTTCCTAGAATTCCTGTTTTTTTGATCGGCCAGTTTTTTAATCATGACCGTGGTAATGCGTTCACGTGGTATTTAGTGGAAGTATAGTTAGGGAGAAACCTACGAGATGTCGAGTAGTGATTATTTATTAGTTGGATAAAAGGTGATAACGATGGCAATAGAACAATCGTTTGATGATGAGTATTACAACGATGCTGAGTTAAGCTTCGCCAAACAAGCATTAAATTATAAGGGTAAGTTTGTTTAAAAAGTACAAGGAATTTTTAGTGAGGGGGATCTAGATGCCACGCTATCCTTAACGATAGATATATATTTGTATAAATGCAGCAATATATATCGCTTTAAGACTAAAATACAGAATTTTGTAGGTAGGTACCCAAAATATTCCACTCGTGCGGGTTAGAGGGCAGTTAATTTGTTTTATTGATACCGTTCGAGTCCATCGAACAGTTCTACGCGGGTTACTCGATTCCCGTGTCCTGATTCCGTAGTTCATGCAAATGTATGGACGTTATAAATATCCCTGTTTTATGGTATTTACTTAGATTTAGTGTTATACGCTCTTTGTGTTAGTGACTTAGCACCGGATTTTATGTCTTATGTTACTCGGAATTGTTTTACTTTTTAGATGAGTCGCTGATGTTTTTATATCTGTGCGTTCGTTGGATGTATGGCAGTTGTAAAAGCTAAGGAATTATGGCTCAGTAATTTACATCACAGATACTCACTTCAGGGATTCTACTTTCTATCTGCTGCGACACATTTCTTCGTAAAGCTGTTTGTGTTGAATGCAAATATATCATTTGCTATAACATTGTACATTGCTCACTATTATATATGATATCAGTCAAATCGCTGCCAGGACGGTAATGTATGTTGTAGTAACCTTCCTCATTAATGAGTTGGTTTTCTGATCGTAAATAATCTTAAAAGTTAAGCAGCACAATACGCAGTCAGTCAGACGACAAATGTTATTACCGTCAAATAATGGACACCAAAACTCATCGTACGATTTTGATGCTTTTTTAAACCAACTATGAAGCAAAATTGCAGTTTTATAGTTCACAGAACTATACAGGTATAACGAAATGCGGGCCAATGTTGTTAATGCTTACAATCCAACTGACAGCGAAGATCCTGTTCAGATATATGCCTGTACTGCTATTTAGCAACAGAATGAGTGCTATCAACGCGTTATCATATATTTAACCTCTAAAACCATCTAGAACGGAAATCACACCGCAAAGTAACATTAAAAACTTCAAAGAACGTCTAAATCTACCGTACAGTCCTGCTGCCCTTTCGAAACGATGTGTTACAAATCGACATAAAGTCGGTCTAAGCGATTTTGAACCTTATGGTAAAGAAAATAAAGTTTTATCCAACCGCATCGCTGTCGTTGAAACTTTGCGACCGGTTTCGTAAGAAGTTGGACCACTACCGATCTACGCGGGCATTGTGTTGTAAATAAGTATTGTACTGATATGTAAATGTATCGTGATTTAAAGAGAATTTATTAATGTCTCGGACGTGTTCTTGGAATATTAAAAACGTTACCATCGAAAGCTTTGGCAATACCTTCGAACTGTCTCTCTGTACTATTGAGGTCTCTGTACAAATCTCTGGTCGATTTATAATCCCGCGTTTCATCTAAAATGTCAGACATATTAGAAGTGACCATACTCACAATAGATGGATGTCTTTTCTCTCGGATGTTGGAAGATCATCATATTCCACAAGCACCTCCACTGGAAGCGCTGGAATATTGATTCAGGGCTGCTACGCCAACAGTAATATTTTACATATTTTCCTGCAAGTTTCTAATTACAACTAATAGCTTAAATATCCTTGTCTGGTTATCAGACAATCTGATTTTTATATTTAATAGTGAATGTGTCAATAAAATACCTCTAGCTAATTTTACCACTGTTTAACTGCTTTCCACAACGACGTAAGGGCTGCATCAAGCCACATTTCACCTGTGAAACATCTCATCCCGGTTTAATTTCCCTGTTCAATTTCGGATATAAGTCAGCTTATTAAATATAATTTTCTGGATATTTCAATTCAAAATTGCACAATAATGTAGCCTGGAACACTTAGTTCGTCTACAAATACATTAACAAAGAACATAGATATTAATTAGACTGTAACCGAAAATGTCTGCATCGTAATATATAGTAATTAGCACAGCATAATATAAATTATTAGCATAGAAAATACACCGATCATTTGAAGATATCGAAGTTAGTTGTGCACGCAAATTGGAGCCGCCTCAATTATATGCCAGTACAGCATTATAGTCCGAGAGACGGGCACAATAACTGGGGTTGTGTTTATAATAAAAATCATGGTTGGAAATTATTCAGTGAACACAAATCAACAATCAAATACCCACTGTTACGTGAAATTTGTATATTGTCAAGGATAAATAAATACAAAATAAATATAATTTTTTACCAAATAAATTTCAATTATTCATTTCTACACTTAGACGGGCATATCCTGTGCGTTTTGCGCGTTTTGTGCGTGCATTTTGTAGTCCGCGACCTCGCTGCAAACGGCGGGAGCTCATGAGGAAGGACCTTGTACAGGTCCGAAACCAGTCGGGCCATCCCGAAAAACGTACGTGAGAATTTGTATTTCAGTCACTTGTCCTTAGAAGCGCTAGCTTCTAAACTATATCTGGCGGCTGCATACAGCGGACACGTTTATACCCTAATCACCCCCTTTGTTCTGCGCTTTGAGGGTGTAATAGTTGATATTTTAATTACTCACAATGGGAGTACCGATCCTATTATACCTAACTAATATTATATATTCAGATGCGGTCGCTCGGGTGCGGTAAGTTAAAAGGTGAATAACCGCTAGTGGTGAATTTATAAGGGCAATTATTACACCTTTGGCTAAATGGTTATATAATTTAGGAAATGTTGTCGAGTCTCAATTTGGGTAAGAGGTGAATTTGCCTACCTGATTGAGGGTAGTGCTGTAACAGGTACTCCTAGTGTTCCACATAATCCCTTCTTAAAGCAGTTAAGCATCGAAGAGAAACGTAGGGATTGTTTTAATTAAATGAAGATTTACTTTACATAGAGAACCGTTTTTTGACGAATCCGTATTAGAGCAGCGTGGAGCATGCTCCAGGTCTCCCACAGTCTCAGCAGAGGTCTTGGTTCATCAGTAACCTGGTTGCCACGAGCCTAACAAAACACGTTTAACATTTATGTATTAGTAAATAATATTCATATATTTTCTTTACAAATTAATAACGTGTAAAATGAACATAATGACTGCCTCAGGCAGTTTAGAACGAGTGGTTAGTTCGTGCAACTCAATACAAGGTGTAGTGCAATCGATTCTCAACTCTAACTAATAACGCATAAAAGCTAAAATAGCGAACATTCGTTAATATAAATGTCGTTATCCCCTCGCGAGGAAGCTCTTCGTTCATATAATTACAAACATGGGTTTCAATCGTAGACACACTATTACAAGTGAAGTATATTATAAAATGTGGTGGTTTTTTATGTGGTGCCAGCATTCTAGTACGAAGTAGCGCAATTTTTATGCAGTAGAAAAATCGGTCAGCATTGGATCTAGAAACTGGAAGACATATTCGGTGTTCACCACTAAGGATTGGTCTTTCCTGCAGAGTGTTGTTAAAAACATAACAAAAAAAAGTAAGATATTTATAAATAAAATGAATAGAAACGGTTTTGTCGTATAGAAGAAATGATTCGTTTATAGGAAAAGAATGAGCAAGAGTAAGAAGGCGTAGATTTACACTAGAGTGGCAAGTTAACGTGGGTAAGGTAGTTTAACTGAATGCATTCTTTAAAACGCTGGAGAGTCGGTGGTTTAATAGCTCACATTATTATGCAGAAAGAACTATTCGTTCACACGCTCGTACTTGCCACGAGAGTGCAAACTCGGAAAAAGGCTTTCCTCCTCGATATTCCCAGTGCACTCTAGCAATAGGATCATAAGGGATGTGAAGATGTTTATGTTGGTAACGCGTTCACAACTCCTCTGATATTACAAATAGCTATAAGCAACTCTGGTAAACTTGACATAAATTTCAATTTGTTAATTTGCGATAATTCCATTGGAGATCTTCTAAAGATCACCACGTTTGTTAACGGTCCTAAATACCTGCAACCTTTGTTATCACTTAAATATCTACTGCCCTGTGCCCTGCTAATATTGGTAGACCCAACAGCGAAATAGGCAATTGTATAGCCCTTGAATTACGTATCCGTTCATCTCAAGTAAAATTATGATACACATGAAAGTTAATTAACGCTAAAAGATCAATCGAATTGATTCATGGACGTCACCCATTCCAATCTTTCTTGAAATATTAGAAACCGAAATAGGATAGCATTCAGATCATGATTACAGACCCTTTAAAACTCGGGACGCTACGGTCTTTTATTTTTATTACGAATAAAGACAAATAGTTTGCCAATGCTAACCCAAATGTCGAAACACTTTTGATCATACCTTGATTATAATTTTCATTTGTGCTAATTTTGTAAACTCTTGAACAAAATGTACTGGAACATCGACAATCAAGGAATTCCGCACCCAAATTCCATATCAGAAGTGCACCAATCAACTTACCGTTCGAATTTCAAAATGGTCGAAAATTGGGCTATTTTCGGACGTTCGCAAAAACACTGGAGCGCCATTTGAGCTGTTGCAAACACTCGACGCTCACCCAGCGCTGAACAAAGTAAATATGACATAACAGATGTTCAATTAGGCGTTAAATCGCACATTTACATATTCTTTAAAATGTACTTCAGTTTTATTTGTGCGTAGTAGTTACTTATTTAATAGTACTCCCGGCTGAGACATTTATTTCTTAAATAAATTTGTACGGTTTACTTGTAATAATTTAATATTTTAAGCAACAGTTTAAAAGATGTATGATCCCCATTTAATACAATTTGAGCGTTAATAAAAAATGGAATGAAGTCGAAAATTAGGAAATGTCAATGAGTAATTTGTAACGTATTAATATAGACTTTTGGAAGATAGTGAAGCTTTTACTATTAATAATGCTTTCTAATAGATATAGTTTATCATTAAATACTCTCAACTTCCCCAGTAACTGAAGGGATACGGTTATGAATTAACATCTAAGCTTATAAACATTGTCTACTTTTAAATATAACAAATGGGCATTCCAACGAAGATTGCAATTGTCACGGTACCTCAAGATTGCAATATATTATATATATATATATTTTTATATCTTAAAGTTTAAGCTTCATGTTGTAAGTTTAGAAATTGATCAGGCAGGCCACCTAATTTAAAAGATTTCCAGAGACCGTACCCTTTGCTGCACTTACTGAAGGTAATTATTACATACAATCACCAAGAGATGTAGAGCTACTTCTAAGGCTTAAACCAAAAGGCTTTATATTTCAACAAGTCTACATACTCTTATATTTCCTACCAGAAACCAAATCCTCGATCTATCGCGTAGTAGAAATAGATACGTCACTGCCAAATTAACTAAAAAGGAAAACCGTGTTTGATGAAATTAAATTTTGTTTTGATCAATCAGTTCTGTCTGTTGGAATTTATGGATCAGTGTAAGATTTTTGGCACTGGATAAAAAGAAATTTTCGTAAAACCTAACATCTGAAAATGATATCGAATGTAGGAGTTATACGGAATTAAACTTCGACGGATTACAAATAATACATGATTAATTAATTAAATTAGCATTCTAGTTTCTTTACATTTGTACGTTAACGTTCTGTTTAACTTGAGTGTCATAGATAGATAAGCACATGCAAGAACCTATGTACTTCTGTGTTTATACCAAAACTTGATTCTCAGCCATAATTGGAATTGTTGCTCTTCTGAGAATCGAAGTGATCGACGAGCAATGCAACATATCGACATAGTTTGATTCGGTTGGATTTCACTTGTAGATCCTTTTTTGATTTTTCTAAAACCTACTACCTCCTGTCTTTACATGAGTGTAATTGAACCACTGTTCTTTACGAATTCTATGATCACAGTTTACGCCGTGGGCAAGCAGAGCGTACATGTGTTCCCAATTATAGTAGGTGCAATGCGCGTGTAGCGGATACGCATTATAGCTTCAGGCCAGAAAGGACCCGAGGCCTATTCTACTAACAATTTAGCACCTAGGAAGCAGTAGTGTGGCGTAAGGAAGAATCAATGAATAGACATGTCACGCTAGTTGGTGTGCGTGCCTAAAACTTGCGTTACGATGTCAACGCCCTTATGGTCCGTCTATGGTGTAAAACTATAAATTAAAAGAAGAGAAAAACATAATTAGTGCAACAGTTATGATTGAAAAGAGTATTTTTTCATAAAGATTAATGATTATTTAAGAATGAAAACTTCGGCTATTCGGTTATTTTACTTACTAATTTAATAAAAAATCGTTTTATTCATTTGTATATTCAATTTAATTGAGTATTCTCTACATCAGAATTATTATTTTCTCATAAGAAAACCAATTTTCTTACTAATAAGTTGCAAGAGATGTTTAAGACCAAAATTAATTCAACAAGCATTGTTAATTAATTACAAAATTAAGCGTCTAATTATGGCATAGACAGGGTTAACATTTTATTAACATCTGTTTTATTAGCATATATGCGTTAAAATTGACAAAAAATATGACAGCTGCTTTATTAAATTTATTATTAAACATTTCTATTAGATTTCAGTATCTGCGCTAACCGCGGCGTTTACTACCTCGTATTGTACGTGTCATGATCATTTAAATACATTTTGATTTAAATACACTACTGAATTAACACTCTTTGGTTCGCAGCAGAAGAAATAATTTTATTCTATAATATATCGCTAAATTATTCATACAGCGTATACTGTGTACAGTACAATCAAAATACTTTTCTTGTTAATAATATTTGTAGTACTAATAACTGTTTGACAATAATACCTTGTATTCCACTTCGTAATAAAAGTGTTGTAGTTTACAGTGTACACTGCGTTAGAACTGACTCTCAAGTTTTGTTATGAAGCTCCATATTTTGTGCTTCAGTCACTTATCATTTACGATTACGAGTAGCTTTAATACTCGTATATTATGTATCTTCATTGATTAAATGCCTTTTTCCGTTAGTTGTAAATCCTATCTACATTAGGCAAATTGTTTGTCGAAAAATTGAACACATCAGAAAAGTGATGATTTAACCTATTGGCTGCAACATCACGTATTTTTGTTATATCGTTCATAGGATTCAGTTCAGCTATTGTATGGAAATAAACAAAGTTTCAGTATTAAATTTGCACTAAAGTGCATTTCCGTATCTCTGACAATTTGTACGGTATTAGCGGAACATGTCCGGAAATAAATTCGAAAACTTGTTCAAACAACATGTTCGTGTTTTGAAAAACGGGTAGTTTAATATAATTTGTTTGTCTCTGTGGGCATGTTAGAGTTAATAAGCACACACTTTGTAATTTTAGTCGTCAACACACGTATGATTTTGTTTTGACTTTTTGCAATTATTTTTCAGCTAAAATATTGTTTAAATGAAGGACATAAAGTATATTCAACGTAAGAAAATCTCTTGTTGCGTCAGATATACAAAGGCGAGGCGATTCTAATAGATTTTTTTCTTTTAAAATCTTTTATCTCCAAAGCGAGTTACGAACAAATATACAAGTTAAAAAATGTTCCAAATAAATTATTATGTTAATCCAAATTGAAAAGTAATTGCGTCAACATTTACAATTTGTGATATTGGAGTCTTTCTTAGATCTTCTTTTCAGTTAACCGGAAGGAAAAATACTTTTGGTAAAAGACGCAAACTGCCGCCGGCTAAAAATTGTTCTGTAACGCTAAAATTAAATCAAGGAAAATCCTTGATTTCCATAGCAAGGCGTAGACTATGTTTTGGAAAGCCAATTAGGAACAGTCTTCTACGACGAGATTCTATATCCTAAAGATTATACACTGATATAAGGGAAAAGCATTGCGCTGAGTCTATCCTCATCGAGACACCGAATTAAAGACATACATTAATATGTTTATCGCAGGCAACAAGTTCCATGTCGTCAAGTCCAGTTTCTCATTTATGCAAATCTGAGAAAGAAATGTTTTTCATCCTCTTTCTCATTTCATTTCATTTGATAAATATCAATGTCTCTATAACGCCAAATAAAGGCATGAATTCGACAAGAGATCATCAAATTCACGCAACGTAAGTTGTGAAGTTGGAACAAGAACCGAACTGATTTACTCGTTCTTGTTCTATGTTACTCGTTTTGTTTTTATGTTGGGGCTGGCACACGACGTACGTGACTACAGTTCTTTATCACAATTATCTACTATGACCTGTGATGTCCTATATGACCTTAAAATAAAAGTCACCCCATGGCTTACAGAATTTCGATCGTGACCCAGATTTTTATGAAAAGCATATATTTAAATTAGATCTGGAGTAACATGTGTTCAACATTTAATTACACAATCTAATCACATTACGTACTGATATTTACTTCCATTCAGTGTCCATCCTATGTCCACTTTTAAGCTATCAGCGTAAGTTAAGGACCTACATATGTCATGCACAGATCTGCAATAAATATGCGAGCTGAAAATTCTGTGGTAATTTGCATGTGAACAGCGGAGGAAATCTCACAATTTGGAAGTATGAACAAAAATGTAATGCAAAGATAACATTATTACAAACCAAAAGTAAAATGCACGGACAGACGACAAGAGATCAACAAAAGCAATTCACATCGCAAAGAAAGTTCAGTCACAAGTTTGAACAAGTGAGCCGGAGTTGCGCTAACTTGTTCTGCTGACGTAGGGTTGTCAGCGCGAAAAAATTTAAATGAGATGCAATATTTCCATTGTTTGATATGATCATTGTAAGGAAATATTAATGCATTACTAAAAGCATTTGTAGCTCGTAAGTACATTTGTGTATTTCTATGGTACTCTAATAGGTCGTTTTGTACAAAATTTGTGTCATTACAAGAAGATTCACTTTTTTATTTCATATCGTTGAAAGCTATAACGAAATTCTGTTAGTTAAGGAGCTCCTAATAAAACAGGTTGGTTTCAAAACTTTGTCATGTTTACATGAATGAATATAAATCTTCAATCTGACATAAGATATACAAACCTATATTTTGAACTGTTAATTGCAACCTGTATATGACTCCCCGCAATAGAACAGATAACTGAAAGTGTACTATTATGCTGAATGATGACTAGTTTATAACATGTGATATCTACTTACTATCTTCATCTCAGCTACCAGTATTTTCTATGGCAACATTGGACATAAAATGCTATTACCTTTTGTCAATTAGCGTTTTTTTTTAACGGATTAATATTTAAATAATATAGAGATACTTGGCAAAACTAGGTAAGTCTAATAGTTTGAATCTGCCCTTCATTCCGTGGGTGGATTCGAATACCTACTACTCTTCTGGAAATTCTATGCGTATGTAAAGTCTGTTAACCGGCAAATATCGAGCGTAGTCAACCTTCTCATTCTACAATGAGGCCCATATCCAATTCAGTAGATCGGGATGAAACGAATAGATGAGAACCGACAACTTAATAAGAGAGGCAGGTAATAACTAAACAAGCAGTCGTAACTGAAAAGTTTAGAGAAATCCATACAAATATAAATTGCTCCACTTATACAAAGGTATATAAACCACCCCTTTCCGAATCCCGTATTGGATATTTTTAATAAAGTAGAATTGTTTTTGACAGCCCTACGTGCAGCACATGTTCATAGCTGTTCAATTCACTTCGCGATTGTGCACAGAACTAAGTCTTCAGGAAGTGATCCATTGGTGAGCAAATCCGTTGGGGTTCCAATGTGTTCAGGTAATAAAAGTAATATCAAATAAGGACCAACAATACCAGAAATTAAGGAAAGCCGCTAATAAATTAATAAAAGACACAAGAAACCTTACTGAGAATCATCAGTGTGGTTTTGGACACGTTTAACATAACTGCACGCTAATGGATAACCCCTTTCTAAGAACACTGTAGGCTTAGAAAAGACCGCGGCTTGTGTTCAAAAAGTTTAACTTTAAAAAAATGTTAAGCTTTTAGTATTCCATGTTTGCATTTATGTTACACGTATAACTTTTTCATCGCACTTCATTTGTATCGGATGCCAGGACGAACTGGAAACTGGAACGAAATTGGAAAACGCCTGGAGTGTACTTCACTACGCTGTTGTCGCGTATCGTAGTGGCCATTTCGAGCCTCGAGCATTTAACGAGACATAAATCCAAATGCTATATACCAAATGGACGTTGAACATTCAATAGTTCATTCATTTATCTATCTGTTCAGTCATCAACAAATTCTCGTTAAAAGATGAAAAACACACGAAACGTTATAAGTAGTTATAAGGAAGTCAGCTTGTAATCGAGTCGACGCTACACTTGGCTGCTCCAACTGCGAAGCCCATATCTACTTAAAAAACAGTGCGTCAACACTTCCATCAAAGCTCGTGGATGTAAATTATCAATTTGTCATCGGAGAGCTTAACGCTGAGAAGCGTCGCTACCGTGAGATAAGCTACGCAATACCGTTGAAAATGTCACCGGATAGTGGATAGGCTTCTTAACTTAGTGGCAAAGAATCATTTGTAGATAGACGGTGAAATAGATTACATTCGTAAAAGGCAACGAGGATAATATTTTAGTTGTTTCTTAATGACTCATGTTATTATTGTATCTTGGTAGGATTCTAATTGACTTTACACGAAAAATTTTATTTATGTCACTCGCAATATTTCCACGGATTGCTTTTGAGGTACTCCTTTCACTTAAAAAGGATACATAAAATTATTAGACACTATACTCGACATAAGCAAATGTTGTGATGAAGGAAACTTCTTAAGTGTATAGTTAAATGGCAAAACTAATGCTAAATTCAATACAAGGCACTGAGGCTTTACTTATGATGTTCCACAGAAGAAGCATTATTACATTCCAGCTGCAGAGTAATTCACATACCAAGGATCAGGCTGGAAAGTATCCTGTTTTAACATACCTAACTATTTAAACCATAATGTATATGCACCCTATACATGTATACCTACTACAGAAATGCTTACTATCATGGAACCACTATATCGCTTCACTACTTTTGTAGAACAGAAAATCATCGTAGATTGATCATCGTCAACGCTTTTTCTTCATTTCATAGTTGGCGACGCTTCTCTTTTTGTAATGAGAAGGGTTAATATTAAAGTCTATCACATTGGCCGAGTTGGCGGATTAGTACGGATTGAATAGTAGATACTTCCATTCAACTAGCAGTAACGCTTCTTAATTTCCCCTGTTTAGATTTTGCCTGTGGTCTTTCACACATCGGTACTCTGTCTTGTCAGGGAGCATCTTTCACTACATTTACCAAGCTGCAATATCCACTCCATACTTCGTGTCCCCGGTTCCGTTGTTGAGCGTATTTGACCATTAATAGAAGTCTATGTCCAATAGCTGAATTATACACACTAATAGTAATGATGACGACGCTGATGACGGTGTAGAAACCAATTTAATCACTGCAGATATTTCCGTGCTAATAAAAATAAACCTTCTACATTTACATAATCTATGCGTTAAAAGCAATGAGCTTAAAACAAACTGTTAACTGTAAGTTTCGGCATTAAAAAACCTATTAACCTATTTATTTAAAAGTTTCCCTCGGCTGACCGCTGGCTGTAAACGATTATCGACTTTACGGCTGCAAGTATGATGTAACGGTGGAATAGTCTCCCGGTGGTATAGGAAATGGGATGCCGAATGAGGGTCACAAATAGGTCATTTACCTCACATACAGTTCGAGATACGTATGGACGGAAAGGAGTGAAATTTTGAACGGCTAAGGCCGGAATGGTATTAGCGATTCGTCTAGTTTTTCAAATGAAAAGAGCAGTAAATGAGCAAGCAGTGCCGCTGCCGTTACTGCTGTCAACTAACCCCCAGCAGTATTGCACTAATAAGATTGCCAGTATCATTAGCTTGGTTACTTCATCTTATTATGAGTGCAATTAGATTAGTTTGTCTCTTTCCTATTTGAAGTGGGTAAAAGACGCGTTGCCATTCCTTACAACTGATATAGTCGTGTGTAGTATAATACGCATATGTATATGGGTCACGGAAAAGGATAAGGTAGGGATAGATATGTAGTACATTCCCATGATTCACCAATCTATAT
This sequence comes from Parelbella ahira ahira, assembly GCA_018244795.1. Lineage (NCBI taxonomy): Eukaryota > Metazoa > Arthropoda > Insecta > Lepidoptera > Hesperiidae > Parelbella > Parelbella ahira. The sequence continues at coordinate 20,869 of DWME01000120.1, read as the reverse complement.
ATCCCATCATGGAGTACTGGGTGAACATAAATTCGGACTCTGCGTGACCACTGGAAAATCAAGTTAGAAAAACCCAATAATTATCTGCGCGACTCGCGGTACGAACCTAGGATATCGAAATCAGCAGTCGCGCTTGCAGCCTCATGACTAAGGAGACAATTAATTTAAATTTTAATACACAATATCTTAAAAAGTACTATGATCTAATTTTTGATTGATTTCAAAATCATGAATATAATCGTGAGCTATTGACAGCACGATTCATCAGGCACAATGATAGCTAGCGGCTAATGTTGCTTACGCAACCATAGTGTTTTGCATTGCTACCACATCTGTGCTACGAGTATAATGCCTTAGAACAGAATTGATCGAAATAAATTTAATAAAACATAAGGAATTTTTTTTTTAAATAACGTGACACAATACTTAATTAATATGCATGTATGTAAGTACTCCTATGCAATGAAAACGTTATCGACACAACGTCGTAATTCTATAATAATATTTAAAAAAGTCTCACCCGGGAGTCGAATGTCGATCCACAGTAAATTACACCCTTAATTCAAAACACCAGCTTTAAAAACCCATTAGGGTCCAAATTAATTACAGCGAAAAAATACATTAGAGGAGTTGGTACGGTGATCCACAACATTGTGCATACATAACATATATAACGCACAGGATAAACGTCTGTAATGTGTAAGGAATAAGGGTTTCTATCGTTTGCATTCATTAGTTAAGTATTCGGCATCCTCGTGCCTTAATACCAACCACCTGCGTAATTCGAAAGTTAGTCGTTTGCATGCATTATTCCCTTTTTAGTGTTCCGCAGTAAATACGGGAAAACCATATATGCGTTGCATTGTCCGAGCGTAATTTAGCACTCATTGTTAAGTGCTAATCTTTGGCTGGGCGGAGCCAAAATAGGATATTTTGTCCCGAGTAGGTTCTTAGGGAGTAGCTATATCTGAGCAATAGTTATTTGTCTCGACGATATTGGGAATTGTATATTGTATTGTTATGTGTTATATTACATGCATCAACTATGTGATCTTTACTTTTGTGCTTTTAGTATCCCAAGTTTATTTCTCTCAGACAATAACGAAATGCATTTTGTAACAGGAAAGTGGAGAAAATACAAATATTTTAACTGACAGAGAATGAAATGCTCGATTTGGCGAAATATTCGTCCTCATAGCAACTATTGTATTATAAAAGGTTTATTCGACAAAATGTGTTGTATTTCGATCTAAATATAGAGCAGAGCGATGACAAATGATATGCCCCACTAAACTTTCTTTGAGATATCAATAAAATATTTTGAGTAAGCTTCAATAGTAGCGGCTTCTTAGGGGCACTACTAATTTAACACATTTATCTTTCTCTCTCTCTCGTTTAGTCAAACATAACATATATACATAATATACCCAACTCCCAACCTACCCGCAACCTACATAATATAGTACCACAAATACACACATGCGCAGTAAAGCACGCAAGCACACCCACGCAATTTTAACCTTGTTACTGCTGTATATCGTATAAAATAGAACAATATTATAATATGAATAACTTTGGATACTGTGGAAATACAAATAATTACAAGTAATTTAATAATTTAAGTCCCATAATTACACTATCTTAAATGCCAGTCTGGAAAGATCTCCTTTAAATGAAAGATGAAATAAATAGAGAAATAACAGTAGGTACCTTGTTTAATGAATTGTTCAATTTAATGGAAAGCAACGATGAACTACATCGATATTAGCATTATAAGAAAATGTACCTTAATTTCCTTCCATCGATCAGCGTTGGCATAGCACGGAAGAATAAGGTCTAGGTTCCCACGGGGCTAGAGTCAAGAATCGTGATAACTAGATATAAATATGTAGTTGCAGACACAGTGTTATTACCAAGAACTGTGAGGCTTGTAGTTTTTATACCTAAAGATAATTAATAGCATTAATTCAAGTATACATTATTGCAACGAATTATCTGCTTCCCGAATGTTTTTCAATTTTCATTTCCTGTTTGACCGAATTTACTTATAAAAACATTTAAAAACATTACCCTTCCCGTGCGGAACCCAGATCTCATTAATTCCAACTTTTCTAATTTTTTAACGAACACGTCAAGTTAACTTTATGAGTCTGTATTTATGTTCACTATCAATGAAATAGGAAAGGGTTGAATAGTACTGGGCCACTGGGCAGTCCCCGAAGCTCTGTTAGTCCCAGAGCTGGGGTTGCGAAGGTCAGATGTCAATCGTTACGGGAAAACCACGAGTCTAGGGAATAGGGCATTAGTGAATATGGCCCTTCAGATATTATCTTCATTATTATGGCTCCATAAAAATGAATCCATATAGTAAATTATTGATACTTGACATGAAATATTATTAATTTACGTAGTTACATTTACAATAATTGACTATTAATTCGTGTAAGTTATAATCGCATATTTCTGTTGTACAATAGCAAATGACTTACGGTTGTGACAGTGTTCTTGCAAGTATGTATTTTATAAAAGGATTGGGAATTAGTCATCAAAATAGTTTTGAAACAACTCACACGGCCATTTGATCTCAAGCTAGGCCGAGCCTGAGTTATCGTAACTAAACAGTTAATAAACTACACATGTAAATTTTCTAAATATAGATGTACATATATAATTTTGATTAATACTCGTGTTTTTTGATTTCAGTGAGAGATGAAACCACAAGCGGCGGCTCAGTGGGCCGTTCAGTACCAAATTTTGACTAATACGAAAGTACAGTCCAAACTAATTGCCTGTAAACTACATTGATGACAGAAGAAATAAAACATTGAGAGTTTTCCTCATTTTATGTTATCCACAAGTGGAATAAATAATAACAGCAAGTTGAATTTAGCTTGCCCATTAATCCATCTCCAACAATTTGAAATACATTAACCGCACTAAGCGTCTCGTAAACAAAATTTTATAAACTAACAATAATAATGTCAGTAAGACCCCAGCAGAACAGGCACAAATATCCATAACTTTAAAAGGTCATTTAACAACAAAGCAATGATTATGTAATTAGCGCAAACTTTTTCGAGTACATTTCGCGGAGAGTTCGACCCTCTTTTCTTGTAACAGCCAGAAAAACTTGTTAACGACGCCGGCCGCATCAAATAATTTAACCCGTAACCACCTCGGGTGGTAAAAAAGCACGAAAAAAAAAAACCAGAAAATCCAGTAATTAACGCAATTCTCGCACCAATTAATTACATCAAACACTCCATAACCCTCTTAACGCCGCACAAATACCTTCCCATCGTGAACTATTTAATTATTCCTCGCCAGGCGAAAACATTACATCAATCAACACGCCGACGGAAGTGCGGGTAAAGGTCTCGTGAGTAGAGACTGATACTAACGGGTTGAGCTCATTAAAAAAAATATAGGCTCTTTCGAAGTATATATCTGTGATTTTGTAAGAAAAAGTGCTCCACCAGAGGTCGCGGCAGTTAATCTACTGTAGAACCCAATGATAGGCGTTGAAATTTTTTGGTTCGAGAATAATCAGATCCAATTATTAACAAAGAGCTTTTTGTATGAGAGAAAGCGGAGATATTTTTATGGTTGGTTAATAATACAAAAACTTGTCTCGCTTTTCGTTGCAACAGTGAGGGGAAAAGCTTCACACCAAAAACAGCTGCAGTCATGATTTAGTTTGAACTAATGAACCTTTAAAATTAGTAGATGCTTCTAGTGTTGGTCACTATTGATCAACGTATACTAAAAGTTATCAGAATCAGGGAAGAGTAGCCATTATAAAGACATTAAAAGTCAGAATAGTCAGTTAAATGTTAACCGTTGTATGGGTAAGTGAAATAAATCAAATAAGTTTCAGTGCTTACACGTTGATTTTTCTCAATCGTAAGACGTCTAACTTTGTCTGAAAATAATGATTATACAAGTTCACAATCAATCATAGTTTTGTTCTGTTTAGCTTATTCTCTACTTGCCTTCTACGCTATTTTTGTCTCATCTCGATTATCTTTGCTAGAGCACAGATTTACACATATCAAAAAATTTTAGTAATTTAATACAGTTTTTGACTATGAAAATTTGTAATATTTTTAATTTATTCGTCTAAATTTAACAGATTGTCGGATTTCGGAAAAAACCCCGGGTAATTTTAAAAAACTAATTTTAATACCAAATCTAATATCCCGTATTCTGCTCTAATCACAATAAGCTGATTGTACTTTTGGAGACTAAATAAATATTAAATATTTTTTTCTATAAAAATTAAGGAAAACCTGTATCGGTCCATACGCAAGCTTTATAATGTACATACATACTCCTAAACCAGAAGGCTAAAGGGACACATATTGAAAGTCGGGCTATACATACATTGTCAGTGATGGCTCAGAAATAGATTAAGTTGTACTTTATTCATAAAATCACCGCAGATAAAAATGTAAATATATGTAATTGGTCTATGAAATCCTTTTAATGTATACGATTTTTAACAAACAACAGTCGTTTCGTAAAACTAAAATGGTACATTCACAGAGTAACGCTACCTAGAGATTTCCGTCGTTCACAATTCTACGTTCGACCAGAATCATCTCCCATTATACTTACCGTACTTAACAAATAGAACTCGGTGCAATCCAGATGTTTATGGTCCGTAAAATTATATGAAATTAGGCTCCAGTCGGCCAGGGACGTGGCGTGACGTACAAACAAACAATCGGACTTAATTATAACTACTCATATGATACATTACACGGAGCGAGTTAACACATCGCGGCGCGGGGCTCATTTACAATTCAGATAAATGTCGCTCAGTTCAGCCGGTGTTTTCGTATTAATTGCTCGGATCACGCGAGCTCTTGCGTTTTGGGGTTAAACCGAGGCCTTACTTTATGTGTTTTGACAATTGTATTAAGTTGCAGCCAGTCATTTTACAGTGTTGCACCGGTCAACGGCGAGTTACTTTGTATTCGCGTCGACGTGGTCATCGTAAATTAGTCTTAAAAGGATTGAGGTGTTCTTAATTTTGATCACGGATACAAGTCCGAAAGAATTAATACATTAACCACGTAACTTACGAGTATATTAGCCATAGAACTGACATAAATGTATGTAGGTACTAACATTTATGCCAGTATAGGTACATATATGTATACATATTCAGGTACTTCTGCCAAGATGAGGCAGTAAGTAAATCTCTTAAGAACAACAAGTTACAGCTTATGTTTATATTCAATAGACGATAAAGTTGTACAGAAATAATACAACTTTAATAAAATTATAATGAACGTGCTTTGTATCGAAGAATCTCGCAATGAATTTTAAACTAAAAGAAATACAATACTCCATAAATTATTAAACTATAGACCTTATAGCCTTTTGTGAGCTTAATTTCAAACGTGACTGAAATACAAAAGATTTTAAAACCGAATCTAATCAAATCTCATTTAAATAGGAAAAAAAATTGTGTAACGTCTACGGCGTTTCGGGCTTTTTTATGCACAATAATAAACAGTTTTTAATCCATTGACGATTTTGAAATACGACCGACGTCATAGTCCATACTTCATGAGTAATGTATAGCATCAAATGCGTTGGGACCTCTCATGTTCCCAGTATTTATGACGTCTCGTCTTAAGATACGGTTATAAGTACGCCGGGCCGCCCCAACTGTAAGTGTTGAGTGTCTGTTATCAAGAGTTATAGCGGTTTAGTATTAATACAACTGCTGGTAGAGACCTAGATTTTTCGAACCTAACGAACAATATAATTCCGTTTCGTCTTTTATTAATAAATTGTTATTTTCAAAAAAAATTGTGATATTATCATTTCTTAACGATTATCAACTATTGCAACTTTTGTATTCAAAATACATACAACAGTGTCAAGGGAAAAATTGTGATTAATCGTTCAGGATTTATCAGCAGTGGACTTAAATTTTTTCAATTTAAATTTTAAAAATTTAAGGCATTTCCTACGGACAACAATTTTATAGTAGAATCAAATAATTTATACCGTTAAACTACAAAAAAAAAATTGTGTGAAATCTTTTTTCAAATTACGATCTGTAGTTACCAAGTCACCATCCGATTTTTTTTCCTTTTTTTTAACCAACAACTCGTCAGGTAGACAGTAATTGTTACAGAATATTGAAAATAATATTAACTCATTTTCAGATCAATAAACGAATAAATGGAATATTTAAGTAATCTATCATGGCGATTTGTGTATATGTATACTAATTCTATACACTTAGTTAAAATATATACTTTAATAATATTAAATTCCAAAAGATAAATTCAAAATTATTGCTGTACCGAACGGACATTATACCGACCGGTTAGATTAACATCAGCACCCCAACACGGCCAAGACTCCCGAAACGTGGAACTTCACTCTAGTATCTCTATTGAGAGACGAGAATACGAAATATACGGCCATTATCAATTCCCTTTGAGACCCCACGCTAATAATTTCCATCAAGAAATATTCCTTGTGAATAAGGCAGGTTTCATTTTGATGTACAATTAAGACGCTATTGAAAATGAATGGCGCTTAACTGGAACAAACTGGAAATTTTGGATTAGGTACGTTGCGTCGAACCGGAAAGACGCGTTTATTTATTCGATCGTTCATTCATTCACTCATTCATTATAGAAACTACCAGATTGAACAGAAAAGCCTAGAATGTTTTAAAAGCTCTGTTATGCATATTTTATAACCTACATTCATTGCGGCGATTACAATATTAACTTAAGTTATTTTCAGAGATGAGCACAATATGGTAAGTATACGGATAGTTTTTTTTCTAATGTTTACATCCAAATGGGCTCCCACTGCTGGAAGCAGTTGTTCCACGCTGGTCCAGTTTCGATTAGAAAAGATAACGGTTGATTGCCAACTCTCGTGTTGAAAGATTTTAAACCGCTTTAAAGGTAACCATTATCTAGCGATAAGTGCTTGTGTCCTGTTTAACTTGTCCTCCGAATACGGAACGCCAACATTTACCCACGATCACTCTTTTACGGGCTGACCACACCCTTAGTTGCGTAACCTTGCTTTACTGTTTAGATGAAATTTTAAACTCCATCGACACAATGAACCTTCCCTGTCTATTAATATTATTATTACTTTAAGTTTTATCTATATTACTATTGACCATTATACATATTATACAAGATATTTGTTTCTTATTATTTTTTGCGGGAAATCATATTGAAATTTAATAACAATGAAATAAAGATTTATAATAAAAATATTACCATAAACAGTTTAGACGCAGTAGGCACAACCTTAAATCTTAAAGGGAGATCACAAATTGAAGATGCCGAATATGCCTTTAGCAGGCCCGCTTGTGGGTGCCCTTTGATTATAATTTGCGGGCACATAAATAAGGCTCAAAATGAAGATGTGAAATAGGCATTTTGTTGGAATTAGTAGATGAAAGTTACTTGCGGTTGGATATTTCTTTTCATTTGTATGAATAGAAACTGGGATCGTTTTAAGTACAGATTTAGATGTTTAATGAACGTAGTTGAGAGATGTTTCGTTTTTGATATTATCTTCAATGACACCATTTAGTACGTCAGCCACTTACAGCCTTGAGATTGAAGTAAAGTCCTGGTTTACGGTCAAAATACCTGTGCTGTGAGCGCAAGGATTAGGTCTATCTGGGTGTAAAAACTCTATGTATAAAGAAATGCGTCAGGTCTGTAAGAACATACTTAGATATATAACGTAGTGCTATTTGTTTACCGCGGAAAGTATCTGGCGTGATGATATGATAATAATAATATTTATATATCAATATGTAGTTCATTAGGTTTTTGGCAACTATAGAACCAGCTTTGCTTAGTTTAATATCAAATGTCTGTATATAGAGATACCTCGAAATATCTATTTATGTATTTTTACATTAAAAATTATACGAGATTATTTCAAGGCTACGATAAACACTTGCGATGTTATATACACACAAATATTATATATTTCATGCGAAGGCGTAGGCAGGAGCTCGTAGTCCTCAATAAACAGATAGCATGTCTTATTTCCTTCCGTAACAGATCCCACATCTTCGCAACTTCTATTGCTCCACAAATAAACACTAACACCTCGGTGTTTGGACACATTTCGTCGTCTTCTAAGTCTTGTGTCAATATTTGAGACGCTCACCTCATTCCTTCGAATAGGGACGTGACTATTTGTATCGATAATTCTAACAACTCTAACCGTAGGCACATAAAAAATAATAATAATCTACCCATTTGTCATTCTACTGTTGGAATATGGGTCTCCTCTCATATTGAAAGGGTTAAGGCTATAATCTGCCACGTTGGCCAAGTGCGGGTTGACTAACTCTTAGACTTTTTTAAAATGTAAGATGTGCAGGGTTCTTCATGATGTTTTCCTTCACCGTTAGCAACTTAAAAATGGCATATGTATTTAAGGTAATTTATCTAGGACTGATGAACATACATTAATTGCAATCCCGAAAAAACAACATTTTAAAAATATTGGTAATTGATGACAAATTCTCTAAATATACCTATGTTAGTCCAGACGACATTTTATTGAATGCACTTGAATTGATCAAAAGTTTTTGACATTCGACTTAAAGATTTCATTATTGTTTATGACACTGATATATGTCATTACTGGGTTTACATTAGTTTGCCACATTTTAAGAAGGGCGTTTAATATAACGTATTCAATAATATTTACTTCAATAATGGCACATAGCCAATCAATTGAACATAACAAGTCATATCTATGTAGATTTAACATTATATACATAAATCTTAATTTTCACGATGGGGGTGAAGTGATACAGAAATCTTGACAATGAGGTACATATATAGGTAGACATAAGACGATGACCGGGTGAAAAATGACTTCCGAAGCAGAATAACGATAATATTACAAATTTTATCGAGTGTCGATTATAAGCATGATCGTTAAGCCCTACCAGTATCGCAAATTATAAAATTCTGCCGCTACGTCGGACGAATTTTAACTTTAGCGCGAATGTTTATAACCGTCTTGCGCTTATGGCTCGATAGCATGGAACATGGCCACGGGTGTTGCATATTCGACCTTATGCGGATACCATACGGTTGCTTAGATGTAAATTTCGGTTTAAATTTTATAATTATGCAAATTGTTTAGTCGAAAACCCTTTGGCATTGATGTGTATAGGCAATGAAGACGTTTCAATTACTCGAAAGTGTCACTTCCATTCAGTGTCGTTCCTTGAAGGAATTATTTGGGACGCGTTAACTGTTATACGAAATTGCAATGTTCTTGACGTCTGCTTAATGGAAATTATTATAAAGAGTTCATGAGAGAAAGTGGGGGCATGCGTATATGAGATGAGTAATCAAATTTGATGATATTTTTATAGTGTACCCACATTTTACTTTGAAAAAAAAAAGGTTTTTTTAAATTTAGTGTTATAACTACTGGCTTTTAAATATATCGATGAGAGGTTTTGTGCGATTTATAAATTTTAAACAATTCAAGCGATATATACAAGATTAGTACCTACATTATTATCAATTTTATAACTCACAGATTAGATGCCAACAAAATTAGCTTTGAAGTGATTTGAAACTGTGATTCGGTATAGATCTATCAAAGACAAAATAAATTAATGGTTATTATCTTGTTTAATAAAATATAATTATTATTGTATCGTCTTGCGAGGTTTCTCACGTTGTAGACAGAAAACACCAACTGTCAAGTATCTCTATCCTTACACACCTGGCGTGCTTCTACTGTCACCACTGTCTTACCGTCACCACCGCAAAATTGACCATTAACTAAACTGTTATCTAATAACCAGTGAGTGAAGACCGTATATGAAACAGATTTAATGAACAGCCCTTGCTTTGGGAAGAATGTGACAAAATTAGGGGATATTTGATTAAGCCGCTCAGCAGGAAACAATATCGGAAACCTTATACCACTGTGACTTCGGACTTGAGACACATTGAAATTAAATAAACATGTTTATACAAAATCTGGGGATTGTTGAAATTTCTTTCAGATTTCGTTTACTGAAGAACCTCGGTGCACTTTTTGCTGACGTTTTGCAGCAATTCTTGGCTTGTGTGGGTAAATGAATGAAGGGGCAGCAAGACGCCCTAAGACGAGAGGCGAACCAATTTAACCCTTGAACCAGTACGAAACCTATTTGACTTTATAGTCATATACCGCTATGGGCTGCAGTTACCACTTACCTTACGTTACTTAGGAATATGCTGATGGATAGTGTAAACTATAGACTACTTTTCGGTCACAAATTAAACTGAAACTGTTTAATATAATACATACATTTAATCGTACATTTTTCTCCTCCTCGTATTTCAAATTACTCGTGTTTTAAAAGGAATGTCTATGTCAAATTTCGTCTCTAGGACTTCTGGCAGGAAAACGTATGGGATAAGTGCTATTATAGCCTTTCACGCCCCCGCAAAACCTCATGAGAGTTGATTTTCGTAAAAGCCGTTTTTGCTGGATACCTCTTAGTATAAGAAACGTGTTTGGTAAATTTATAGTCTCAGAATTCGGGGGCAATTTATAGTCTATAATAGTGTCCTTATGACGAATTCAGCTATTTGTTTTAGTCTTAGGTGTTATTATGTGTAATAATAATAATAGCCTCTATTGTACACCATAAAGAAAGCATATAGGACAAATAAAGGACAATACAATTGTTGGGTATTATCGTTAGTAAGCGATTTCTTCTAAATATCCAGCTCGGTAGGAGTTAGAGAAAGTAGAAGTATTTATATTAGAGAGTGTTGTAAGCGACATTCACTACAGAAATAATTTTAATTGGGAAATAAGGGTGTGAGGCCGAAGGTTCTTTCTAAGTCTAAGATATGGGACGTTAGGACATAATATGTCATAATAGAAAGGGAAGGGAACTCACCACAATACAAGTACATGTACATATATACATTACAAGGACTCACCGTACAGTAGAAAAGGAAGGAAAAAGGTAGTAGGTACAATAATAATCATAAGACCTCACGTTCATCAACATGAATTCTTCATTCACCTTATTTAAAAATTCTACATCCAATATTATTACAAAATTTAATTTAATAAAACGTAACATTACACCGGTAATCTCCAAAGAGGCAGGGGAGTGTACTCCTCTGTTTCACCGGTGTCGTTTACTTATAACCCACTGTGGAAAAGGGGGTAAGACTATTGCCATGCATCGGGTACAAATCCAGATTCGAGACCACTATTAGGAATTTCAAGTGGAAGATTTTAGTGAATATAGATACTGCGATATTTATTCATCGCATATCATAACGATTACTATACAACGTATGAGCACCGCGTTTACTTAATTAGCGCATATTAACCAGAACTCCATGGCGCGAGCAAACATCTACAAAGCGGAGATATTTCTTAGGTAAATAATTGTAACGCCACCCAACACATATTTCTCGCTAATAAAGTTTCCTTTGCTAATTGTTTTGCTATCTTATTTGAGTACCATTAAGAGTAAGTGCAAAAGTGTCAATCAATTTCTTGGGCGAGCGAAGTCTACCACCTGCACTTAGCCAGCGTGGTAGACTATGGCCTTAACAGTCTCAACATGGGAGGAGCCCCATATTCTAACAGTGCATTCCACTGTCGACAGGGTTGAAAGAAAAAAAATTGAGTACCACAAACAGTGTACATCAACGTGCGATTTATTTCATCATGATTTCTAATACGTGTCACATTGACGGACATTTTAGATCTTAAAGGATAAGAATTGACGATTAATTTAATACATTTTTATTATATTTCTGTAATTTCTTTCCTTGTGCCTAGTTCCCCATTCTTCGTTCATTTAACCAAACAATGATAAATAATTATAATCATCAGCATCATCAGCCTTTCCCCACTGTTGGATATAGGCCGTCCCGATTAGCGCCATCGGGTTTCGTCCTCGGCTAGCCGCATCCAGTATCTGCCTGCAGCCATTCGCAGATCGTCAACAAATATAAATATGATTTGTATATCCTCAAGTGGGTAAAAAATGTAAATACTTGAAGAGCAAAGTTTCTAACTGGGCAACTGTTAACAGGTACGGGTACGAGAATTTGTGAGATTTTTTAGTAAATTTGTCTCTAAGATTTCTGACTCTACATAAACACTTCTTGTTCCTAGAACATAAAACGTCCTAGCTCTATATTAACGCTGTACTTGTGCCAAACGATGATCTTTAGTTCGGTCCATATGTATGTTTCAGGTTTAGGTATTAATGTGTTGGGTTCAATAAGAATTACATTGTAATCATTTGCCGGTCCCTTTTCCAAGAACCTTTCGTAACGAGAAAAGTCCCGGCGGATATCGGCTTCGATGGTCCAAACTTTATCCGGTGACACTTAGCTTGCGCCACACCTTTCGCCGTAATATCTGGAAAGATGTCCTAATTAAAGGGACGCGACATAGGCGGGGGCATTGTGACCTTTCAATAATGAAGACCGGGGGAAAACTCGGAATATGGACCGAAATACAAGATTAAGAGGATTCAGAAGTTTATTTTCCCAGTCCTATATTACACAGAAATTAACATACATATCTTGACGTCAGATCCCTTACGGATAGGCAGAGAGCAGTGAGTGCCAAATATGTCTGTCCTTACAGACCTAACGCGCTTCTTCTACATTCATCATTCTCTTTTTATATGTTCGCGTTGGTTTTGGAGATTTCACAGTTTAGAAATTTAACGGTACTCCATTTCATTAAAGTGCTATAAAAATATAGATAACATTCAATATAACAGTAACATGGTTTAAAATTACTTGGGTACTAATTCCATTTAGCACTACCCATAAATGAATTGAAACTATTAAACAATACAATTTGGTGCAAAAGTATGGACATTTTCAATTCAGTTTTAAATGCGCTGTTATGGATCGTTTAAATTGGAAAATAGCCATAGCATACTCATTAATATATTATAATAATGTTCTCAGTAATAAGTATTATGGCATGAACATAATATCATGCCTGTAATTCCAAAAACGGGTAAGTAGAACAGTGTGGTACACTTTCACGATTTACCAAATATGTTCCGCCTTATAAATATTACAAATTATTTTATTGATATATTTTTGTCTCTTTTAACTTGTACCACAAACTTGCGAAATAAACGAAAATATTTGGCAATGAAATCCTCAGCTACGTTGTAATTGCGGCGAGTAAGATTCGTTGGGAAAATCTGGAATTCTCTAATAGGAAACAAAGCTACTGATAAATTTATCTGCCGTCTACACCACTCCCTCGAGTCCTGATTAGGTTACTTCTCTATCTTACCAATTCCCCATTGATTCATAATCAGACGTAAATTGTAATACTTGACATTAAAAAAATGACCATTTTCAACCCCTTAATGAGATACATTATTATTCATGGCATCTGTTTCAACATTTCTAAAAGACAATATCAGTCTGTCTGTCTAATTCTCCAGAGATCAAATTATCATTAGATTTTTTCATACTTTATTTAAATTTTAATATGATTTTAATATTATCTTTCTTTGTAACAGACATTACGGAGACTTTTATCGTTGAAGTTACCAAAAAAATATAGAATAGACACATCGCTCTAATTATTCCTTTTTTGATATCTGTTGAAATACTGTCGTCGATTATTAGATCAATGTTATTGTTATCAACCCTTTTATATGTAGATGTTTCACTATAAATTGTAAACGGATCTCCTTTTCATAATATTTTTAACCCTTTTGTAGTTCCACTGTCGGACACAGGTCTCCTTCCCGAATGAGAGGGTTAAGACCATTGTTTGGTAAACTGGCATTGTCTGCTGAACCTAATTTCACACGATTTAGACAACATTGCGCAGTACAAGTGTAAATTCTCTCATGTTTTCCTTCAGCGTTATAGGGAGTGTCAAATTTATCCAAGAAAAGTGTTATCCCAAACTAGTAAGGACTTGTGTCCTGTGAAACCTACAGGTATAAGCAAATAATGAATTTATTATATAAATATAAATTTCCAAATACATACAGAAATAACTAACGACTCGCGCCCGCTTGCTTTCGATGTAGACTATAATTTTTAAAATCAATCTGTAAATGAGAAATAATTAATTAGTCGAAAAAATCAAAACTGTTTATACTACACAACAGAAAAAAATCATTGTGATTATTTGTCACTGATGTTCATTTATTTATTTGCGCGGTAACAATTACACCTTATTATCAAAATTATATATATTATTTTTATTCCTTATTTGTATCGGTATATCGGGTATGCGAAAAGTTAGTTAAATCAATAATCGATATCATTATGAATTTGATGGACATTAAATGTAGGTATGTATTGTTCATTGGGAGTAGGCTGATGATGATGTTTGTACTTTACGGTGAAATAAAAGATCCGAATTAGAATCTGCAGTCACTGTAAACATCGTTCACATATTATGTTAAACATAACTTTTTTTTTTTTGTTTCATCGGAGAAAATAAGTAGATTTATGATCCAGCTGATACTTGAACTTAATACGCACTGTATTTTGTAAGTAACAAAATGGAAAATAATATAAGTTGAGTAACGTTTCATCATTGATATTTTTTAACCGGGTACATCTATGTACTGTATATTTGTGTTGTTTCCCTAAAGAAACCATGCGTTTATATATTACATAACAATTACTCATTCGATCGAATTATTGATTGAATTTTTCGTTGTGTTACAAAAAGAATCATGATATGTTGTAATATATTTAGTTGTGTAATATTGCGACACATTTTTTTGAACTATATAATATTACGACATGATTTATATAATTTACATGATAAAAATTATAATATAACATGTAAATTTAAATATAGGTATAGTGTTATAAAATTACATATTGTGCAATGTGACAAATGTAATATATCTAGCGAAAACATTAAATCCGGCGTACGAGACAGCCAAGTTCGTCTAGTCAGTCAGAAGACAATTCTCAATTATAATTACTCACAATTTACTGAGAAGTCTCGTCCTCTTGTGTGAACAAATGGTTTTATTTTCCTTGTACTATTTTCGACTAGAATGAAATGTTAATCGGTTCAAGAGCAATAAATGACAACCTCTGTTAGACTCTTGTCATCATCATCGTCATCTGCCTATACGTATATATAAGCCCATTGAGTCTTATTTAATGAAAGCCACCAGACTTGGATGGATAATTAAGTAGTAATCTTTATGTAACAGTCATTAAGCCTATATAGAGATTTAGAGAGATCTAGATCTTGGTCTTTCCTGATTTAATATTTCCTGTGGTTACAAAGCCTCATGAGCACATACATTTCTAGACACACACTTTTATATATAATTTTACCACAACGCATAGAAAATAAAACACGTCCTTATGATGCAAATATTTGTCCTAGACGTGAACCACAATACATAACCCGCAATTCAACAATTAGTAAGACTAAGCACTATACCAACGGATCAAAAAATTACTATAAATGTTAAAAAAGCCTTTCTATAAACAAATTATGTGAAACATTTATCATATTTTTAGGACCTAAGAATATAAAACTTAAAATTAATACATTGGTAACGTGAATGCATTATAATATTATGTGTGTGTGATATGGTGACTTGAAACGAACACAGAAGTAAAGATCCGCTAGCTACCAAAAAACATGTCCGTCCTTCTCAGTCGAATTCTCCAAAGAATTCCATACTCCACGAGCACGAATAGAACAGTATTTAAAGGCACCGCTATTTCTAAAAACTCAGCAAGACGCTGTTCTTCGAGGAATACTTTAGTGATATCCGCCAAAATTCTATCATAAATGTATCTGTGTATTCACTATTCATGCGAAGACATGTGTCATTATGTCTCACTGTATACACGGTATCTAAGCGAGCGGTACCGCGGGAAAAACTAGTTATTCTGTAAATATACCACTTAAATTTTAAAGCGTTTGGCATCCATTGTGCAGTACTTATCACATCTCCTTTAATAGGCTGTGTGAATTGACTTTACTTACTCATAAGCGCGATTTTTAACCTCGTAGGTAAACATAACGGAGACCTTATGTCAACTACGCTTCACTGCAACAGACAAGCGATAAGCGATAAACGATTTCCAACTGAAACCTAGAAATATCGCAGCCCTTAATTTAAGAATTTCTCATAAAAATGCCGGTTTTTAGTATCAACTTTGGATACGTATTTTTATACGCTTTATTTATCAAAAGGAAACATTGACATTCAAAGTATTGTACTGTAATGTTTAATTGCAACGATCAGCAAATTTTTTAGTCTGATATAAAAGCGTTCCTTTAGTTTAGAATTAATGCACGAAATACGATTAAAATAATAATAAACCAATGTTAGTTATAAGACACCACAGCAGTAATCGTGAAAATGTAGACGGAAATAATTGGCTTATTTCATTAACTTAAAAGTAAATTAAAAGTAAAAATAAAGTTAAAATTAAGACACAAGATACAGCAAGCTTTTTTTTTTGTTGTTTTATATACTCGTAAGTAGCAAGTATATTTTTAGACCATTATGAGAACTGCTTGAAATATTTGATTTTACATAATCCACTGGTATATAGGGACTCTAGTATAGGGACTCTAGTATAGGGTATACCCACATTTTTACAATCAGACCATAAAAAATTATGCACGACTGGATACTGATAAATACGGTATTAGTACCAAGAAAAACCTTGTACAAAAGTTACTAACCACAGGTACTGTCCCCGGTGTATGACAATAGACTTATCACCTATTCTATGGGACTTAAACGTAACTGGTGAAACCTGGGGGTGTTCTACACTCCCCTGCCTACCCCTTCGGCGATTACACGGGTGATGTTACTTACCACAAGCTTAATAAAATGTACGTTAAAAAGAAAAGTGGTAGCTTAGGGTTAAGTCTTCAGTCTCCTGTTTCGGGTGGTTTTAAACTTTCTATGCACCCTTGCAAGGCTTACCCACATATTTCCTTCCTACTATAAAAGGAGATACGTATCTAATAATGGAACAATGAAAAGAGTTTATGATGATATGACAAAATATATTGCACTGAATTCCTCTTATGCCGCTATCGACTATTGAAAAATTAGATCTTACTATGATGCGATACGATCTATGCTACGATTTAAAGACAGTAGACATACATACTGATAATTTTACACTCAGATACAGATACCCGTCAATTAATCGCCTCCAGTCCAGAATTATTTGTCCTGATTGACAAACGAATCACTACTCCAGGGCTGCAATCAGGTACACTACTGGATTAGTAGACAACCCAATTATATGCTCATTATTTAATATATATGTATATAATAACATCATTCGAAGTTTTCTACACTAAAAGTGTTACCAAGGATATAATTTATATACTTTTTTATACCTACCGTCACTGAACAGATAACGTAACAATGAGTCTTTTTTCCGGGAATTTTGTGCGTTGGTGCGGCGAACGGTGAATTTTTCGACAATTATCTGTATTTCGTTATACCGGCTCACCATTTCTCAGTGAGGATAACGAACTAAAAGAGACACAAAATAACATCACATCTATATTTCCCCGAAGAGGTAGGCAAAGGGGTGTAGTACACTCCCACGAATCACCAATTATGTTATACCCCCAGTATATCCCAAATCCACCCATTCACCCAATAATGTCAGACTCGGAGTTCGGAACGAGAACCTCTCTCTTAGCAGTCGCCCTTGCAACGACTAGACCAACGAGGCAAACATTTCTTGATAGTATTTCATAACACATTGCAAATATAGATGGTGGCAAAAGATTTCAGAGAATGTTGGAGAATATTTCTGTACACCTGTTTCTGCTGTTAAGTAACGACATTTCCAGTATAATTCATAATCAAGATTGCAGGCACGTTTCATTTGAAAGCTATATTGCTTTCTCTTTGTTACTCTTTTCGCTCTCGCAGTGGAACAAATTCCTTATTTTCCATACCTATTTCGAACGAACCTACGCAACAGAACCATTAGCTGTAGTTTAAGGGCGAAAGGTCAAATTATTTAATATTTCGTTTTATTCTGAATATCTGCCGAGTTTCCCATAAGGATAAAAAGAACTAGTTACGATTTTGTCCCAAAATGTCTTATTAGTCAGCGTCTGATTTATCAATATTCAGGCGCAAGAATACTGTCACACTAATCGATAATAATCAAAATTGAAAAATTAACGAAGGGAATAAGAAGATAAAAACAAATGAAGAATTTCTGCGTGACGGTTTCATAATTTTACATCTTTTCATTTCACAAATGTTAGCCACCTGTAAATATGGATCTATAATGTCTATTAAATAGCCATACGTATCATGAAACAATGTACCTAGATCACATATGTATCTAAGAACGACCTCATAATATTATGAGATCTATTTCTTACTACTCTACTACTACTTTTTACTATTTTCTTTCTCATATATTATAAAAAAATTCAAATCGTAAGATTTATCGTGCAAATATAATGCCTAAGTAGTTGCAGTGTTATAATTACAAGCGAGCGGAGCCGCTAGCGAAAAGCTAGCGAGGATTAAGGGCTCCTGCTCGTCGACGAACGGCTTTGTCACTGATGCGATTACGCAGTCAAAGTAGATACTCCCCACCGTCGCTTCTCTATTGCACGCTTTGCTAATAAAATATATGCGAACATAAAGTTCCATTGCTTACAAACGATCGTTGTAGTTACTGCAGTGCAACCATGGCAGCCGTCGTGCTAATTTCAATTTAATTAGTAGACAAACTAAGTGCCTATCTATATGTTATTCAAATAAACATTTACATTTAACATTATCATCATTGTCATCATCATCAGCCTGTCGTAGTTCACTGCCGGACAAAGGCATCCCCTGTGGAGGTTTTGGCCTACAGTCCCCATGTTGGGCATGCGCGTTGAAGTTCGCAGAACACGTCTTCTCGCACTCTTTATATCGAAGAGACACAATATTATTAAGTAAGGCCTATTAAAATTCGGAATAGTATAGTTAATAATCAGTTGCATCACTTATAACATTTATATAATTATATATGTTGAAAGAATGCCTGACGAAAGAATGACGAAGCGGATATACAATGCGAATGTTAACTGCCTACCCCGTAACGGACCTGGCGTGAAGATATGTATGTATGTATGTATGTATTTAAAAATACTACTTCATTGCTCGTAATGACCGACAAAAAAAAAACTATTTTGAGAAGCCCTAAGAACTAACAGACCATCTTCAAATAATAATAAGGTTACTCATATACCTACAAACTGGTATATTGTATGAGGTAGTATTAATCGAGGACTGAAATTCCGTGTGAAGTCTTTGGGGTTATGTAATAATATTATATTTAAGTTGTTACGCACATGTATTAGACATTTTTAGAATCGTAAAACTGTTCAATTTGCTGCCTAAAAACGAAAACAAGTCCATCAGTACCTACTTTATTAACAAGGTGTAATCTGTTTTTGGATACCTTTAAAAATCTTGAAACGAAATCATTTTGACACATAGACATTACTATATGTACCTACCTAAAAGGGTGTTTGATACTTTAGTAGCTACTTTTTCATATTAACACCATGTCATTACTCTTATAGCATAAAAATTCCTATTTAATAGCGAGCTTAACAAAATATTATATAGCGATAACGCAGCTAGGCATGAAAAAAAGAATTGTAAGAAAATAAAATTCGAATTCTTTTACAACAATAGGTGATACAGATAAAAGGGGAGAAAACTCACGAAAGCCGAATCAAAGTTTAATCGAGTGTTGTGTCTTGTCTTAAACAATAAAGGTGAAGGTTCCTTCATAAATCGCCTCCCCAGCGCCCTCTGGAGATCGGAGTTATTTATGTCCCAAGTTTTCTGAGGGAAATTCAATTCGCGCATAAAACGGCTATCGTAATAACGGATTAGTAAGGTAAATTGTTTTTTTCTCCGGTTGTACATTAAAGCTTAGTGAATTGTTTTGGCTCCGTCCTTCCAAGTTAATTATTTATCGTTCTGTTTCCTGTTACATAAGTTTTGTTTTTTTTTGCGTGTTAAAGGAATTATTTAAATGACAAAGAGTTTATTCCTCGGCTGTGCGATGTTACAATGTTGGGAGATTTAGTACAGCAAGGCGTGAAGTGATTTTCAACAAAAGAGGACATAATAAATTGCTTCTCTAGTCCCCAAAATACAAAAAAATGTGTGGAGTGCTGTCGGAATATTTAATTATTTCACCGCGAACGTATTACATGTAGCATAAAAAGGTGCAGTTGTGAACCTCATAAAAAGACATTACAAGAAAAATGTCGTATTAATTCACTATCATTAAAAACATAATCATCATCGATGTCATTAATAGACTAAAATCATATTACAATTTCAAAGAATTGAATCGGTCGAGGGACATACGAGTACTATTTTACACCAGGTTCATAACACAGTCTTCTGAAAATCTCCTTTGGGAATAAACAGCGACCCACCTGTGTCTGACTTCAGGTAGACGTTTTATTGTGTGAGTACGACTACCTCTGTACTGAATATATGTAGTTACCACCCTACGTGGAGTGTGCGCCTACTTGCTACATTTATGACATATATCAAATAAAACGTTACTCGCGGTACTATTCTCGAAATCTCCACGTTTTTCCATACGATTACTATTCTCAGAAATGTTCCACGTGAGAGATAACTCAGCAAAATCTTAATTTGAATCATCGTTCTACATTCGCACGGTTTTATTGCGTGCAAAATAACGCCGGCTGCGACTGGAAGATTTTGCGATTTCGGCGCGACTGTTTGTGGAATTTAGGTAATTTATCGTCTATCTATGAACGTCCTATTTGTGAAACTCTG